>SJJU01009239.1:0-15805 GCA_012932125.1 Conopomorpha cramerella | reverse complement strand
AAGCAAATGCCCACGGTTCACCAAGCGTATTTAACCCAACGTGACAGGGGGTGAGCCCATCGCCGTTATAGGGTTCATACACCTTGTGGTGTGCGGGTTTCACCACGATGTTGTCCTTCACCGTACGAGCGTTGCGTTGCGTACATAGGCTCTGAAAAAGCTGGTACTGGTACTTGAATATAACAAAAAAAGAAAATAAAACAAAGTACTGTGTAATGGTCCGTTAAAGAAAAAAGAGTCATGGACATCGGATATTTCTTATGAGATTTGAGTGTGTGTTCTTTGTAAAAAAAACAATTCTTAGTTTGCCCTGTGACCATACTTAGAACATATAGTAGTTGTTTCTCCTATCGTAATAAATAATTAAATATTTTATTAAGTAAATTTCCGTGACTAAGCTTTTTTAATGGAACTAAGAGTTTACTACCAAATGTGTGCATATGAAATTGGTATCTATCAAATCCATGATTAGTCATCTCCCAAAGACATCAAAATTCAACGACGAATAAAACTTTTCGTCTACGGAGGTCGTAAACATTATTATAAAGCATCCGTAATAAAATTAATACCTCCGCCTGTCAATAAATTCTGTTAACACAAAAGGAGTGAAATATAAAAATGAAATCAAAAACAAACCATTAAACGATTTTATTCGAGATTCCATAACAGGGACTCTTCCCTTAACCGGGTCGGGAGCACACCTGGGTCCTCCAGGCCCGCCGGCAGAACGACACAAGCGACAAACAACACAACTACAAAAAGTTACAAGCACAACCCTACAAAATGGAAAATTAGACCCTTCCGCCATACACATAAGATAACATTTCACGTGTCAACAGAGATGCCTCAGACGGTACAACATAAGCCATTCCGGAAACAAGCAAAGTCGAGATTGTAGATTTTAAAAATGGAACGTTTGATTTGCATTTGAATGAGTGCCCCCGGCGGCCCAGGTGCTCACCGGTACCGTCAGCAAAAACCGGCCAAAACTTTACGCGGTACTCCGCGCTCCTATTGAACGCGAGTTTGCAAAAAATATGAATATGCATTGACAGGTTGTTATCAACTGTACCACTGACTGCTGCCGGGAATAATTAAAAAAAATAATTTCAGTTCTAAAACTTTTTTCGGAGTTTTATGTGGTGTTGTTTTTCTAACTCTACTTTTTGGGGTAACCATGTTATTTGGATTTTTGTAGTCTTGTAGGGTGACATTAAAACACGTGTAGTCTCGCGCGGACCCACTTAGTACTTACTTGTTACATGTGGAGCATTATCATGGAGGTAGCTAGATGGAATAAATATCGACCATCATCAGAATAATATTTTAGTTAGTTCGTTATTTTTTAACAATTTTACGAGACAGAATTTCTACAACAAATATTATTTTTTATTATTATACCTACAAAAATGTTTTGGTTTGTAAATAGGTGATCTATAGAAAACACAGTAAGACTGTGCAAATATATACAATAAATACACATGTGAAAAGGGATTTTTTTGGGCCTAGTCATGTATTAATCTATACTAATATTATAAAGCTGAAGAGTTTGTTTGTTTGACGCGCTAATCTCAGAAACTAGTGGTTCGAATTGAAAAATAATTTTTGTGTTGAATAGATCATTTATTGAAGAAAGTAAAGCCTTCTTCGATACGGCTACATAACATTATTAATATTATCCCCAAATTCCCACGAAAACGAAAAAATGCGAGTAACACCGCGAGGTACAGCTAGTTTTATATGTTTTGACAGTTCATATTGTTTGTTAAATCCATATAACAAGAAGATGAACCGAGAAAGAGGTTCCTATTAAGTAGTTTTTTATATGTACAGGTACTCTGATACTAATACTCGGTGTATATCAAAACAATTATTCGAATACACGCCGCGGTTCATAAAATAACAATACCTTGAGGGTCTGTACGCGTTTTTTTACAAGTCTCCGCTCGTCCTGATCCCATTCGATGCTTTTTGTTTGAGGTTTTTATTATCTTTGAACATCTCAAGTACATTCTAAACTACACTACCATCAGAAATTGACCTCCGAAGCAATGAAAAGTATTCAATGAAGAGGTTCAACGTAATTTAGCCGCGTTACCACCGAGTGTTCTTTTTTGAGAACAAAAGCATGCGTAAACGGTAGCTCTGGTTTGCGCTATCGGCATTTCTGATCAACTTTAGATCACAAAATTAAAAAAAAGAGAACGTAGAACGACGTGTATGAAAAATGAGACGTATTGTGCGGGCGCGATATGCGATAGCGTTTCGACAAATTTCCCGCCATGTTGACTCGAGTGACAGGATCCTTTTCCCATGAGCTTAATCTTTTTTTTTTTTAACGCTTAATACGTGGAAGTAATAATCCGCAATAAACTTAAATCAATTTTGCGGTTCAAATCTTGGGTAAAAGTATTGTATTACGCGGGATCGTGGGCGGCGCATTGGAGACCATTTAAGTTTTTGGTCATGGACTGATGATGGACAGGTATAATGTTGCGCACATTAGTAGTGAATATTTGCCAGAGATAATATATCTGCATATACCTCTCTCTATAATACCTCATTGATATGAGCAGGAGAGCAGTAAATATGCGTCTATTTAACACTGAATAAGTAATCAAATATATTTTTAAACGAAGTGTTTGGAAAGGAATTTTCATGAGAACAATAAAAAGGCTTGCCGTCGTATTCATAAAAAAATTAAACGTTGACTAACTAGTTGACGTATATCAACTTAGATTGGTTTGTCCTGATTTGGCGAACATTTGACCAGTTTTTAGAGCTGTTCTAACTTTATGAACCTTAACAATTCCTTAATATCGTTCGGTCGTCGGTATATAAGTTCATACGTATAAACAATTATGGCTGTATTATTATCATGCTTCATTTATAAGAATTCCACCCAACGCAACCTCTATAATATTATTCATAATAATTATAAAGACCCCAAAAAGACACTCGTTTATAATTAAGGTTTACTGCTTCTTCAGACATTCAAATAGACGAAAAAAACTCGTAGCAATGTAAACATCTTTCAATGCAAAGCATTCATTTCCTTTTTTTTTCGTTCTCACATCGTCACATAAATAAAACGCGACGAAACCCCGCCTACTAAGTTACGATAAGAACTCGAAACTTAGTACGGGGCTTATGTGAAAACTGTGTACCTCAACTTGGCTAGATGTCTATAGTACTTGTGGTGTTCCCGTATAGTTGTTACTGGAAATCTTCGAGCCGTGCACCGACTGTTCAACCATTGACCTCGTTAGTCCAGAACAAAAACATAACTTCCTTTAGGTACTACACAGGCGGGTGAGGTGAAAAAAAGAACAGCTAAGAACGAGAGGGACTTGTTTATTAAGGGTTCCGTTGGTCTTTGTTTCGACTTTTGCTTTAACTGGTTTGTTAATTCACTTTTCATATATTTTTAAAAATATTTTGAAATAAGCCGGCCTAGCACGCGCGTCAAGAAAGACACGATATAATTGTAACAAATACGCGCTCTGATGGCTCATATCACATGCTTCGTGCGACTCGGCTTGTTTCAACAAATCGCAGCGCGTTATACTATACGAGTATGTCTTGTCACGTCTATCTTAGAGCTGTGCTAGGGGGACTGTTATAAATATCATGTCCGATATTAAGATAGTGGCGGGTAAATGTTTAATGGGATTAAATATTAACTATGAATGTGAGAACAGATAGTGCAGGATGCAATTCGACTACTACTACTCATAAGCCGTGTGGTGACGGCGAATAGAATACATATGTCACCACCCCAGCCCAACTTTTCCCGCTAAGGGCGTCGTAAGAGGCGACCAAGGGAGCTCTCCAGAGGACGGGCAGCAGCGCTCTCTGTGATTTAAACCACTACACCACTGCGATCGCCAACCTCCTGCCAAGCGTGGCGCTTATTGGCATTTCACCCCAAATGACGGATGTCATTGGGGGAGGCCCTCGTCCAGCAGTGGACGTTATGTGGCTGATGATGATGACTCATAAGGGGGTCATACAATAATTCATTCGGTCATATGATCCCATCACTGATGTCCTGACGGAAGGTGCAGTGCCTACTCGAAACCGGCGAGCTTATTAAAATTAGGTGAAAGGTACACCAGGATCTCTATCTGTAATATGTGCCTAACCCTCTTGGAGTCGTGAAGTGTACCTATGTATACTGCGAGTAATAGGAGTCTGAGCAATGGTCTTAGAAACGTTGTTGGGATCGTCGATGTGAACAACTTGTACTATGGCGTCAATGCGGGGAATGAAAATTTTTTTTTCATCTGTATACAAAATAGATATGTATTTGCCTCGGGAAATGTCCTTTTTCACTCGGTATAAGTATGGCAGAGGTAGGTATCGTGGATAGATATGCAAGAAATAATTAAATGTTACATAAAAATGAACAGTGTATTTTTCACTTTGTTTTGGAAAAGTAGGAAAACTGATGACGTGTACATAGGTAATCCAAGTAAGACTAACGTGACGTATTGCGATAGGGAACCCTAAAATATACTGGGAACCTCCAGTATGGAACAACCGCCGCCACTTGACGTTCGCCTTTTGCTCTCGAAAAATAACTCATCTGGGTTTCGCGAGGTGTCATTAATTCTGGTGCTTTGTCGCGGTCGCTAGTCGCTCGTCGCTGCGCTAATGACGTCGCGCCAGTCGCCTGTAGACTCGCTACTCCGGGCTACACTTTCTACCTCATTAGCGAATCTCTTTCCACCCAATAGGGCGGGCGGATAGTTTCGCGTGCACGATAGGGCGTGTAACGTTTATTTTGTATAGGTAGTTGAGCGTACAACATTTTGTAAGGAGCGCCTTCGTAGACTTTTATGTTAGCGGTAAACTTTTCATTGCATAATCCGGGATTGACCTGTTACTGCGACGCTTGTTAGAGCCAGGTTGTAGGTACAGTCGGCCAAGAATCTGGTATATCACTCTAAAAGTTGAAACAAAACTTACATAAATGTTGATAGAAATTAAGGCTTATTTTGTGCAACTCGCAATATCACAGGAAGAGTAATCAGGGGCAGGAAGTGTAATCAAAATTAGTAGAGCAATTTCTTGGCCAACCGTAAAGTTGAACCACATAAATTATAAATAGTTACTACACACATCAAAAGTGTCTAGGGATCAAGAACATTTTTAGCTCTAAAAAAAAATAGAATATTTAAATCAAATCTAATCTTCTGGATTGGTCTCCTACCTAATTCTCCATGCCTGTATCAATGACTATCACCACATTTTGAATAAATTATGTATTAATTCAGTTTTTGTAAAATATATTTTAAAATGTACTTGATTCCTAGACACTTTTGATGTGTGTATATCATGTTCTTTAACACAATGATCAATCGTTTGACCACCATCCTGTCTGATGTTAAGCAGCGATGTGATCTACGATGGAGCACACTTGTTCATTAGGTAGTGGCATGAGAGTGAAATGAGAGTAATGAATGCACATAGTTTGACTCCATACTGTATCTATGTAGCTCGCACGGTGTCCCGCTGCCTTCTGCCTAACAATATTGGTCCAGGTCTGAACAGAAAACCTGTCTAAGTACGGTTAGTCTTAGAAATCATCATTTTCCTGCCCTTATCCCACACTAGGTGGGGTCGACGCAAGTTAGTCTTAGAAATGTCACACGATAATTTTCTTGATTGAAAATAATACACAGAGTGCTTATACTGCTTTGTGGATTAAACCATTAAAAATTAATGCGAAGAGCTGTCGATGTCTATTCACGTTTACAAAATTACTGATGTTTTAAAAATGCTATCTATCGGCCAGAATAAACAAACAAAAAATACAATTGGTTTCTCAAAATTGCAAATAATATCAGAAAATACATGCCCAATTAAGAACTATGACAAAGGTCGTCTGCGATCTCCGCCAAGACATTATTACCCAAATGCCCAGACCAAAGCAGAATATAGTTTTAGTTCTGACTATTATTTTAGTTACGAGTCTGCAATTCCAAGCACCGAAATTACAACGAGCTGTCAAGAGTATTCTAAAAGTAAATAAACGCAGGTGAAATATCCACTAAGTACATACAGTTTAGCCCTCAAATCCTATAGCAGATGCATTCGATACAAATCCTGCACAGATTTTTACAAGTTCTTTTAAAACATAACCATCAACGTTGTTAACGTCTCCTGCTGTGATATATTCCAAAATTCCCTTCCCACAACAACCACTAGGTTGGGCAAAACCCACACTTTTCTGAAGTAAGCACTCGGTCATGAGTATTCTAGCCATTATACGAAGAGCTCACATGTCAAGGAATTATTATGCAGTGGAAGGCTCATTATTGCGATTGGCCCCTGCAGCGTCAAGCCCGGGACGATCTTTAATTAGAGCACATACACTCAGGGACCCGTTGAGTGCTGGGAATATCTACTACTTGTGTTGTATACAGCAGAAGCCCCGGGGTTTCGTGTACTTAATTATCATTACACGATTTGTAGACAGATTTGTTAGTTCAACGTACTTTTCAATCATTAAGGGGACGATATCGTAGCGAAATATAAAACCAATGTAAAACAGCTACCGATAAATTGAAATGAACAACGATACCCTGATATCGGAGAAGTATTTATGTGATTTAAAACGACAAAGATTTACAGTAGTGTTATTTATAGCCGATAACGTCGTGTAACATCAACTCGGCCCGCGGCGGCGGCGGATAAAATATCGGCTTGAAAAAACCAACGAGAATCGTCAACACTCGATTCCGAACTTCGTATTAATTTCACAGCTATTAATAATTCGCAATTCGCCAATTAATTTGAGCGAGCGCAAGCGGGTCGCGCGCGTAAATCAGTTCCACTCAGTTCGCACAAAGGCCGGCAGGTGGCGGCACCGGCGACGAACGATAATGCCCGCGTTTAATTACGCGGAATAATTAGTGCCCGGAAAGTATTCCCCGGTGCTCCCGCCACTCCCTAACTATCTCGCACCGTCTTCCGGATATAACTAAGCGGTAATTGCAGATTAACCCGCCAATTAGAATTTAATACGCGAATACGCGTCGGATAAGCGAACATAAGGACGTATTATCGGATTTTCCACGAACGAATGGGGAGCGGATTTTATTGGGCGCCTTATTAATATTGTTTATTGGTATAATTGGGTATGAGCCGCCTTATCAGTTCGCGACCACAAAAAGCTTGCAACATAACGATGGTTGTGATGAACGTACGTGGTATGGGGGATTTATTACGAAAATGATAAAAGGAGAGATACATTTTTTAGACGGCGGCGTAAATCTGAAGCGCATCGTAGCATCTGGTCGCAAAAGCGACACGTGCCGATCGCATAATTCGCGCTTTATAGCACGTGAATAATCGGGGCGGCTACAGCGTCCGCGTTGCTACGCGACCTTTGATCCCCGAAAGCTAACGCAACCTATCTGTAAGCGTATTTCAATTGTCACCAGGAACTTTTACGAATAGAACGACTTACAGACAACTTTCCAACATCAAATTTGCCAAAGATTAAAAAAAATATCTCATGTCTCTATGGGAGACTGGAGTGAAGCTGTATATATAAGTATACTTAATACATCAGAGGAAAATAGGATTGAATTTCTACGATAAACAGAATCTATGTTATTTGCACCCTTTTCATATTCTAAATCATATACTAAACTTTTACCCCTTATTACTCCTTTACGGAATGAATTATGAAAAATCCCTTTTTATCTTGTGATAACATCTAAAAAGGAATCCCTGTGCAAAATTTCAGTTTTCTATGGTCAAGGGTTTGGGCTGGACTAGTGATGAATTAATTAGTCAGGACGTTGAGTTTTATATACATGTATAGATATATGTACCCCGGCGGGGTTGCCTATCGTTTGTCCCGTTCCCACGGTAATTTCGGCATACATTAAGGCCTATATGGCCTATCCAGGGTGACATCTAACTTCATACATTTTTTTATTAAAATCGTTCAGCTGTTTAGACGTGAATAAATAACAAACATACACACTCACAAACTTTCGCCCTTAATATTATAATAGTGTAATATAAACAGGTCAAGCCTATTATGCCATAGTGTTGAATTTATAAGATAAAAAGAACCTATGTTATTTGCACCTTCTTTATATGTATTTATGTAGGATTTGTAGTTCTCTGCCTCTTTGGGATTAAAAGGCGTGAAGTGTATTTAGATGGCTGACAGAAGCTGGATGCGAGAAGCCGAAAACAGATCACAGTGGCGTGCAATTGGAGAGGCCTATGTAGTTCTCTCAAATAGGAAAAATAGTTATTTGATTGAAGACATCGTTCTACACTGTTTTCACTCAGAATATTCTTCCGCGTTATCCTTTTATATTGCAAATGAAGGTTCTATTGCTAGTTGAGCGTGAACCTCTATTATGCGATTCTATTACAGGGTAAAATATTATTAAATTTTCAAAATGGCTGGCTATCTCTTCTTTTATTATTTGTACCTACTACGATGAGCAATATTACCTTATAAGATGACTCCAATGTAAGATGACTCCAATGTCTGATGGTCAACTCTCTGAACAATCATCATCTTGCTAGCCCATTGTCGTGCACTGCTGGATATAGGCCTCTCCCAAGGCCAACTACGAAATTCGTCTTTCTGCCTTCCTTCGTCAGCATGGGTGACTGGAAGGCTCCAAAGGGAACTACATACCTCATCCCTGATTTTAAAGACATTCAGCAAAATGTTTTTAAATTTGTTCTTAATCAGCAATGTCCAACCTATACGCAAACACAAGGTATGATTGGCTAATGCTTTTGGTATAGGCTGTACAAAAAAGCTTGGGTACCTAACGAACAATGCAGCACGCACGCTCGCGGTACAGCCAACAATTTGCCTAATAACCAAAACGAACATAATGAAAAGTCAATAAATAAAAGTGCATCAATTATCGATATTAGTCGTCGTCGGGCACTGCAGCCAGATGGCGTAGCAGCAATTTGGAATCACTGCGCATTGTTCGAGGGTCTAATTGCAGGAAAAATGGGGTTGAGAGTCGGCCGCACCCCAGCAGTGGATGCTGAGTGACCCGCCTACTTCTGATTTGTTGATTTCTACATGATGAATGTATTGACGTCATACGAAAATAATCAGCGAGAGATGTAGGCGAGGCGCTCGGCGAAAAACTGAAGAGACTTTAAGTATTAATTATTTAGATGATTTTTAATGTCCAATACCTGGTATTTTAATATCTCTAAAACCTCCCGCTGTCTGCCCCTATGTATACTTAGAACTTTCAAAATACGAGACGGATTTTGATGCAGTTTGCTTTACTAGATATGATTCTTGAGGAAGTTTTATGTGTAATACATGGATAGAATAACAACGTGCAGGGCCAGCAAGTACATATTTTAAAACAAAGTTACTTCCCACTGTCTGCACCTATGTATGCTTTAAAACAACCCTACGATTTTGGCACAGTTTTATTTAGTAAACAGAGTGATTGTTAAGAAAGGTTGGTAGGTATAATACATATACATAACAGCATATAAATATTGTTAATCATATATGTTGCCAGAACAGCCAGTTGGGTTAGCTAGTAGATATTCTTCTAATTTGTTTTGTCATTACTGTTAAGGATTATGAGCAGAACTTAGTACACAAGTTGTGTTCTGTGTTAAGTCTGAATGTTATTTCTAATTAGTATAATTTCCCCTGCAATTTGCTTATCTGCTCCAATCCCTGCTTCAAAGATTAATAAGCAGAACAAAAAAATATTGAGAGAAAATTGTCCAGCCGTGCTCGAGCTTTGCGCTTAATAACACATTTAGCGATTCATTTTTATATTATTGATCGCAGTCGGTACTGTGGCCGAAGAGATGAGTTCATATCACTTCATAAAAACGCCTTTTAATTCCAATACGGGGTAGGCAGAGACACTTGCTAAGCATAGCCCAGGGTTCATCTAATCATCTATTTCAGTCATCATTATTGGAGTTGCCAGCAGTCTATCAGCGGAGGTGATTTAAGTTTCTAAACGTTGCTTTATGTATTAAAGGTTTTTACTTACATTATTGTTTCTTTTGTTGCAGGAAAAAAGGATTTTGTGGATTGCAATATCACAACTGTAAGTAACCTATTTAATAACTTTTTGCATCTGATCTGTATAATGTTATCAAAAATCTTTTAATCATTATTTTGCCGATTCTACTGTTAGTGTTTGAGACCTGTTTCTATAGTTCACACTATAGTTCATGTTGTCTCTAAGATACTGTATTTCATACATACGTAGTTATTGTACGGTTGCAGGAACTGTAGCAATGGGACTCTTTTTCAGAGCCTGTGTATGCAACGCAACGCTCGTACGGTGAAGGGCAACATCGTGATGAAACTGCACACCAAAGGATGTGTGAACCCTATAACGCGAATGGGCTCACCCCCTGTCAAGCTGGATTAAATACGCTTGGTGAACCGTGGGCATTTGCTTAGCAAGTGACTCTGCCTAACCCGCTTTGAGATAAAAAGGCGTGAAGTATTGTTTTGTATATGTCAACTGTTACTGTATACCTGTTCACTGTATATACGTATGTAGAGTATATTTATTAATAGTTACTACTCGTACGGTAAAGACAAAAGTCACTTTGTCTTTTAAATCAAACATCAGAAACGTCGAGTCACATATTCAGATGTGTTCATGCAGTATTGCTAAAGGTCATAGGAAGTATCATCATTTACTTAAACACCTTAAAATACAGTAAGAATTCAGTTAAAAAACGTCGCTAAAACATACGTATAACTAACCTATAACGAATACTTGGATTATTAAAGATTATTGGGAAATGAGACCTTACATTTATCATGAAAACCCTTACCAATATGTATGTATCTTAGACCCAATTCACATCCAATGCAATAAATCGACGACGACTGTTGAACGGTCAATAAGCCTCTATGATTTATCCTTAATGTTCACCTCGCTTGGGATTATAGATGTAAGTGTAAGTACGCAATATTGCTAAGCGAAAGTTAACTATAAACTTTCATCGCGATAACGACATGGTACTTACGATACGACATCGTGTTTCCGCGCCTTAAAAAGACAGCAATTGCCTTTTCAAAACACGAAATTTCGTGTAACCAATTGACAATGACCCTGGGACCAATAAATAGGGTCAATCAATTGGTACAATGCCACACTTCCGGAGCATCAGTTTCGATTTCCGGTTCACAATCATTATGCTCATTTTACAGTACAAAATAAAGGACATCGGAGATTAATGTGGTAATAATGCTAAGCGACAAACAGTACTGTTTTAGTTTTGAGAATTATATAATAATATCTGTACTCCGGCGGTGTTACCTGTCGTTTGTCCCGTACCCGTGGGAATTTCGGCATACATACTGTACATACTGTATGTTAATCCACGGTGTCAGCTAACTCCATACCAATAGAGTGATGTATGTATATTACGAGAACATATAATGAAAATTCAATGCTGAGTTTAAAAAATCAATCTGTCAAAAACAAAATTATCGGAATACGTTATTCTACGTTAGTTTTCGGGATCGCTCTTTTATAAGATTCTTTTTAAAGAAAATTCATTCCAAAAAGTCTTAATCCTGGTCAAGATCTCTATTTTTATTTTATTTGCGACAAATTCCTGCACCACCTCCTCCGGGCCGGGTATTACCATAACCCCCGGATGAGCGCATAAATAAGCCATAGTTCACCATTCACGGCGGTGACCCCTCTCTGAGATTATCACTGCGTTGGTCATCTACACAAATTCCGCTCGGTTTCCGCGCTATCGCCGCCGCACGAAACGTTTTTTTTTTAGCCAAAAAGCTTTATCACTTCCGTGGGGCGCTACTAGTGGGATGCGTGAGGACGATATGCTTCTGAGTTGAAGCTGTACCTTCGTGCCTTTACGGATGGGTAGATCTTTACAATATCAAGCCGGTAACTGAATTTGTTTCAAGTACATATTATAATGTAAAGAAATAGTGCATGTTACAGGGTTCTATCTGTAAATCATAAAAAGTTTTCCTGTTTTTCTTAAGTTAGCCACGAGTCAATCACCAGGAGACCCATACCATCATACAACTATTTTATGACCATACTTTTGTGTAGTAGGACCTACCTGGATAACTATTGTAACTATACTAATTTGTAGATTCAATAAACGAAATTATCATTTAACTTAGCTAATAGCTACAAAACTCTGACAATGGAGACTTTGCACCCGAACAATTCTAGTTTCCAGGTTTACAGTTCTGTGTGTTGACAATCTCACCACCACCCAAGGGTTTTCTGCATCTCAGCGTGCTGGCCATACCTAAAAAATACTTGTGTAAAAAGTGTATTGAGTGGAGAGTGTAGTTCACCCCTACGCGACCGGCCACCGCCGCCGTGCATTTTGCAAGCGGTGGATCACTTTTATGGCCGGATGCCGTAAAATAAATGTCGTGGTCCATCGCCGGCCCTGCCCGGTAATGACGTCACTAGCCCGTGGGATACACTATACACCGCGTGCACGGACACCGCTCTTGGTGTTATTGTTTAACCTAATCCAACTTCATTCTCCGTTGGTAAACGGGTCCTTGCGGAAATGTGTGCAGTAGTTGTCCTTGCATTTTTAAGAAATAAATAAGTTATACTAAAGGTACTTATAGTTATTTTCACACATTATATTAATTAACATCGTAAAACAAAGTATGAAAACAAACAAATTTCCACATATTTCAGTAAGCGTTTGTACTCCAACGTGGCAGGCGGTGTACCCAGGATCATTGCAGAGTCTATTCACCTTTTTGTTATGTGCCAGTCAAACCTGCGAATTTCAATTGTAATGACAACAAACAAACAACAAAAATCAAGACCTGGCGACTAGGCTACAGTCACACATTCTCAAAACAGCATCTAAGAAATGCTTTTCTGTTATTTTCGACCGCCTGTCCGGCAATATATGGTCGATTTCCGGCATGATGGCGGGTAATGCGGTTCCGGTGCGGCCCGCCGCCCGCCCAGTCCACTGCCTGCGCTCGCGACTGCTACATTAAGTATTCAGTCTTTCCCATATTCCGCCCTATGTTTACTTATTATGAATTATTTGGTAGCTATTTCAATTCAAAATGTAGAAAATCAGTATGAAACAATTACATCTCTCGTTCTTTATCAATTTTCTGAGATGATACGAGAGATTTGAGTTGTACTATTATATATATCTCTTATTAAAAGAATTCACCCAGACGTTCTTCAGTCACTGCCATGATTTAATTCAATTAATTTATCTTGCTCAAAATACACTTTATTTATTTATTAGGACCACCAACAGTTACACACCTTAACTTACATTTACTTAACATATGCACATTTAGATCAGGGTATGCGACCAATTACCAATTACATCATTACCAATTACCAATTAATGGTGGTCATCTTAGCCTATACAAGAATGCAACATTATTATTATAATTACCCCGCACTTCACTTATAAATCTGTCGTTAATCAACATTAGAACAAAGGCCAACAGAAGCTGCAAGTAAGTATACCTGTTTCAGGGAATATAGGAGTTAAATGATGATGATAGGAGTTAAAAGACATCAGGAAACAGAAACTTCATGTCACCGTAAACGAATAATATTGTTGATAAGAGCTTTACGCCTGTACGGTCATTAATTTTACAACTGTATATGTTGCTTAACTTATACCAGATAAGTAGAGACTAGAAGATAGATAGATATAAATCAATAGAATGAGAATGTCCACTCTTTTTTACGCACAAGGAAAATACCCAACAATATGGCGAACAGGAAACATTAGTCGGCTCATCTCGATTCACGTAGAGACTCGATTCACATTAGCCATGGCGACCATTCCTCATGTCGCCATTACCCGTGTGGTGACCCCCGAAAGCGGTCACATATGACCCCTCGCAAGGGGCCTGTTAATTTGTTGAAGAGCATCGAAATCCCCGGGTTTTCCAACTTGAAGGAAGTCAAATGGCTCGTGGAAATACTTTCAACGGACAAGGACAAATGACCGTTAATTATGTGTGTGTATTTTTTTCTTTTTTTTTGTACTTAGTTATGATTACGCAGGTACGTGTCATTTTAAATACATTGCTCGTTCTGTCGTGTTTTTGAAGTCGTAATTGATTATGATTACCAACACCTGAGGTAGTTGAACTCTGCTTCGTAATAAAATTTATCGTTATAATTATATTTATGAGAACAGAGTGTAAAGTAACACCCTCTACCTTCGGGTTCTAATATTCAATACGGCATTCAAAAAGTAAAAAAAGAACTAACAAAAGTTTATTTGTGATACAGTATTTACCTACGTACATTTTTGTTTACCTACAATGTTTTAGCAACAACGTGCCTACAAACATTTTCAAACGAAAACCAGCACATTCCAGCTAACAAGCCGCTTTCGCGTTCACTCAACGAAATTGTTAAACCTTTTAGCGGGCAGACGGCCCCGCGCTAATGAAAATGAAAACTTAAAGGGAAGTTGAGTAAAAAGACGGTGTCAGGAAAAGAAATGATTAATTGTAGTGCGGAAATTGCGAGCGGGGCCGCGGCCGGGCGCCAGTCATCGTGGCACGGCCTGACACCACCGACCGAACTGGCGACAAAAAGGAAATTACTAGTTGCAGACGGGGAAGTAAATTTGGTAGATTGAACACGTGAGAGAATCGATTGCTTTTACATTTTAGTTCCATTCTTTCGAAACGAATTGGTTTCGGATTTATTTTGGTTTCTAATATTTTCACATAAAATTACATAAACTTATGTCCTCATGTGGGTGTGTACAAACCTTTAGTAGAGAGGTACAGGATAGGTCATTTTTGTGGCTTGACAGTGATAGATATCAGCTCTGTAAGGTGACAACTTCTCTCCTATAATAATACACACGCATACACACACGTCCGTAATACCCAAAGGGGGGTGGGCAGAACCTTAGGACCATAAGGACTCTTCAGCCGCATAGCATAATAATGATCCGTTTTAAGAATGTCAATATGTGCCGTCAGTTACAAGTTGCCTGCACAAACCTAAATCTCCAGATCTCATAGTAGGCTCCTAGGACATGCCAGGAAGAAAGGCATCAGCTCTATCTTCTTTATCCATCCCAGACCAGCATTGGATCATAACTATTGTTTTTTAATTGTTAATTGTTATTTATTTTATAGCTTTTCTAAGTTTTCATTCAGTTGTATTATTGTTTGTGAATCCAAATAAAAAAATAATAAGACTATAATAATTTATAACAAGTATACATTTCTCTCTCTCTCTCTCTTACGTCTCCAAAGTTCACCGCCAAAGCGAAGTTTACATCCATAACTGTGCGTTATGCGCATTTAGAACATACGTGCTATCTATATATCATCATCATCAGCCCATACATGTCCACTGCTGGACATAGGCCTCTCCAATTGCACGCCACTGTGATACGCCATCTCCAATTACACGTATATAAAAAGCAATGCCACTTTTCGTTGTAACGGTATAACTCAACAATGCCTTTACTGATTTGGCTAATTTTGGTCTTGAATTATTTGTGGAAGTCCAGAGAAGGTTTGTACGTGTAGAAAATTTAAAAAAAGTGACATCCACTGTCGGACACAGTCCACCCTGGAGGTAATACTTATTTTATATTCATACTAGCTATTCCGGCAAACATTTGTTTTGCCATAATAAGTTGCCTTTGTACTCCGTGTATTGGGAGGAATACAACTGGTAGATGCATAAAAATTAGATAGTAGCCGACTCTCAGACCTAATGAATACGCATATAAAATTTGGCAAAAATCGGTAAAGCCGTTTCGGAGGAGT
>SJJU01009238.1:0-13822 GCA_012932125.1 Conopomorpha cramerella | reverse complement strand
ATTTTTTTTTATTTTTTTTTTTTTTACCACGCCAAGTTACAGATCGATTAATAAGAGCTGGCACGTTCACAGCGCTCACACTAATGCAATGTGACTAATACAGCGTGTTCTGTATGCGTGTCACTAAGACATGAGGTTCAGTGGCACGCCTTGTTCCCCACGTGGTGTCTGACATGGGGGGGGGTATTTCCGATCTCTCACCTTAGGGTGAAAACTGGGAAACGTGCATACATACTGTCAAGTGTGTTGGTAGTCAACTGTACATTATCGGGGTGGTGAATAGGACGTGAGTATAGATCAAGATTCCTGTTATGTACCCAGCTTGGTGTAAATTCTCGGACATACGTTTCCCAGTTTTCACCCTAGGGTGAAAACTCTAGGGTGAGAGATCGGAAATACCCCATCGGGGGAATCAGAGCAATCACTCTGTATGTGTACGCAGTGATACGTCACACCGCTCGTTTATTCACAGATACTGCACGAGCGCGTCGCGACAATGTGTTCACTTGACAGCACTTATTAATCGACCTTGTGGTCTCATTTGTTGGATTATGTTTGTTCTAAGATGTTTAATTAATAACTTGGCGGGGAAGTAGAGAAATTCACTCAATCCCATGGTATGAAACAACTTTCCCAAAGGAACACATACGTTAAAAAACGATCATGGGTAAAACTGAGTTAGTTCCTCCAGTTACGCCGAAGTTTATTTATTTAACGTTTTGTGTCTTTCGTGCACTTTCACCCAAGTCTATCGAGCAATGTCACTTGGGCTTCCCGTCCCGCGCGCGCCTCTTCACCCCCGCGAGTCAAAGTTTCTTTAACCCTTTACCAGGCAGAGGGTATATACCACTTAATTTTGGGCTTTAGTCCGTAGAAATACAGTCTAATTTAACTAAATTCAAGCAAACCTTCTGCCTGTTTAAGGGTTAATTTCATCATTATAAGTGTTATAACATACAGATATACAGTAGAATAACACAAAGCTTGAATGGTTTGAGAGTTGAATTGTTTGCCTATAGGTGAAATAAGACTACCGAAAGGTTCACTTTACTCATAGCCAGTGGAGTCACCGCGATTTCATTCGCGCAGTTTCCACCCAGTTTTAGCACCATAACTCCAAAATTATTATTTTTGTCATATAAACTTCTACCACTTTTGACCACCTTTGGTCCGTTCATTTTTTTTTTAAATCCGTTCTCATTTCACGTAAACATCATAAAAAGAACCCCCAAAAATTTTGATTTCTAGAGTTAATGGTTTGGCTGGGCATTGATGTCGGTGATGAAGGAATCAGCCAGGACTAGCTTCATATACTGCGTGTAAAAGAATCCCGAGCAATGGTCTTAGAAACGTTGTTGGACTCATCAATATGAACAAACACATTATTTCATCTCCATATGAAATGTCACTGTAACAGAATATCTACTATATAAAAATAAGTCGGGTTTTCTTCCCTGACGCTGTAACTCCAGAACGCACGAACCGATTTCCACGGTTTTGCATTCGTTGGAAAGGTCTCGGGCTCCGTGAGGTTTATAGCAAAGAAAATTCAGGAAAAAATTCAACAGAAAAGCGGGTAAACGAAACGAACCCATCTGGTGGCGAAACGGTGTTCGCCGGGTTTGCTAGTTTTGTATGGAAACGAAAATGAATTTTCTCATTTCCCCGTAAAGTTTATTAAAGTTGTTCATATCGACGCGATCAACAACGTTTCTAAGACCATTGCTCGGGGTCCTTTTACACGCAGTATATAGATATTGAATAATTGTGTCTTGATCGCATTATTGGCTTCTTTATTCTCACCGCAAACATTATACGAACTATGTCCCTATTAACTAAACCCTGAAGTGTAACATTTTTTTTCTTATCATAACAATAACTAGCTGTCCCGGCACAGTTCTTTTGTCGTAGGATGATTTGTACCTCGTGTATTGGAAGCAATGCACCTTTTAAAATCCCTGGACTTCCACGAATAATTCAAGACCAAAATTAGTTAGATCGGTCCAACAGTTCTCGAGTTTTCGAGATAATTTTTATATTATAGATGGAAGTTGAGAATTGAATAGACGATGACCTGTGAGCTCTCTTTTTCATAATCTAGTAATGTTGACTCTCTTTTCCGTCTTTAAGACTTAGGTTTTTTTTTTAATCACTATGAACAAGCGTTTGACCACCATCCTGCCTGATGTTAAGCAGCGATGTGGTCTACGATGGAGCACACTTGTTCAGTAGGTACCTATTCCCCCGCGACTTGAAGACCTTCAAACTATACTGCGCAGGAAACACAGACTCCGGCAAGTCGTTCCACATCCTGGCGGTACGCACTATGAAAGTGCGTTACGTTTGGTCTAATATACGTGATGCGGATGAAAGCTTGCTTGCTATTCATGCCAAGATCCAATATGAAGCGCATAAATTTCCTGGACTTCTTGGAAATACGTCGATGCTGAGTATTTGTGACATGATGTAAGCTACCCGTGGGCATTATCCAGGATTACGTGAGAGGCAGTTTCTTTTATTTTCCCCTTCAAGATATCCCCTATAGCCAACAACTATTCTAAGTTTTGGTCTATCGAATGTCATTAGTTTCATAGTGTATCTACGCTACGTGAAACGTCTGTCGCGAGGATACCCTTCACTCAAATGTATCTATGAATTTACATACAGCATATGTTGTCGCTAAGGATACACTCCGAGAAAATACCGTGCAAGGTTGCTTATCATCCTCAGGAGATTTGCCTTGTCGAATTAAACCTTTCATGCTCAGGAGTTCTCCTGAGGAATACATTTTTCCTTACTTAGGAGTTCTGAAGAATTAAACTATTTGTCCTCAGGAGTTGTTTTGAGGAATTAAATTTCTCATCATCAGGTGTTCTGTTCTGAGGAATTACGTTTTCCACACTCAGGAGTTCTGTTCTGAGCAATTAAAACATTTTTCCTCAGATGTTCTGAAGATTTAAATATACCGTCCTCAAGCGTTCTGATCGGAACAATTAAATATTCCACACTCAGGAGTTCTGTTCTGAGCAATTAAAGCATTTCTCCTCAGATATCCTGAAGAATTAAATAAACCGTCCTCAGGCCGTGAGGAATTAAATATTCCACGCTCAGGAGTTCTGTTCTGAGCAATTAACTAGGGTTTTCACATATTTTGGTTTGTTTGTTTCAGTACAGATCTAAAGGTGCTATATTATGAAACAACATTGCATCAGGTAGGTAGACTCGTTCTAAGACGAGCTGGTGACATGTCAGCTATTACTTGTGTTAACATGTCACTCAATTTAACATTAGAATTTGTAACGTTTCAAACGTGAAATTTGTAAATCACATTATTAAAGCATTTC
This sequence comes from Conopomorpha cramerella, assembly GCA_012932125.1. Taxonomy (NCBI): domain Eukaryota; kingdom Metazoa; phylum Arthropoda; class Insecta; order Lepidoptera; family Gracillariidae; genus Conopomorpha; species Conopomorpha cramerella. The sequence continues at coordinate 10,478 of SJJU01009238.1, read as the reverse complement.
TCCTCAGATGTCCTGAAGAATTAAATATATCATCCTCTGTTCGGAACAATTAAATATTCCACACTCAGGAGTTCTGTTCTGAGCAATTAAAGCATTTCTCCTCAGATGCCCTGAAGAGTTATGTACAGAGGAATTAACCATTTCTCCTCGTATGTACGGAGGTATTAACCATTTCCCTCAGATGTCCTGAGGAATTAAATATATCATCCTCAGGCGTTCTGTTCTAAAGAATTAACTATTCCATTCTCAGGAGCTTTGCCCTGAGGAAATAGGCCATTTCTCCTCAAGAGCTGTTCTGAGGACTTACATTTCTCATCCTCAGGCGTTCTGTTCTGAGGAATTACATTTCTCTTTCTCAGGCGTTCTGTTCTGAGGAATTACTTTTTTTACACTCAGCAGTTCTGTTCTGAGCAATTAAAACATTTTTCCTCAGATGTTCTGAAGATTTAAATATACCGTCCTCAGGCGTTCTGTTCGGAACAATTAAATATTCCACACTCAGGCGTTCTGTTCTGAGCAATTAAAGCATTTCTCCTCAGATGCCCTGAAGAGTTATGTACAGAGGAATTAACCATTTCTCCTCGTATGTACGGAGGTATTAACCATTTCCCTCAGATGTCCTGAGGAATTAAATATATCATCCTCAGGCGTTCTGTTCTAAAGAATTAACTATTCCATACTCAGGAGCTTTGCCCTGAGGAAATAGGCCATTTCTCCTCAAGAGCTGTTCTGAGGACTTACATTTCTCATCCTCAGGCGTTCTGTTCTGAGGAATTACATTTCTCTTTCTCAGGCGTTCTGTTCTGAGGAATTACTTTTTTTACACTCAGCAGTTCTGTTCTGAGCAATTAAAACATTTTTCCTCAGATGTTCTGAAGATTTAAATATACCGTCCTCAGGCGTTCTGTTCGGAACAATTAAATATTCCACACTCCGGCGTTCTGTTCTGAGCAATTAAAGCATTTCTCCTCAGATGTCCTGAAGAATTAAATATACCATCCTCAGGCGTTCTGTTCGGGACAATTACCTAAATATTTCAGACTCAGGAGTTCTGTTATGAAGAATAAAACCATTTCGCCAGATGTCCTGAGGAATTAAATATATCATAATCAGGCGTTCTGTTCTGAGGAATTAACTATTCCACACTCAGGAGATTCTCCTCAAGAGTTGTTCAGAGGAATTAAGTTTCTCATCCTCAGGCGTACTACTCTGAGGAATTAAATTTTCCATACTCAGGAGTTTTGTTCTGAGGAATTAAACCTTTCTTCTCGGGAGCTTAAATACGAGGTTTAAGTATATAATATAGGACTTGGGACATTTCCGTCGCAACATTTTGAACAATGTTTGTGAAGCTATCACGTCGCAATGTTTTTCTACGATACGTAGTTCAATATTTGTTCGGCTTGAATTCCCTCAACACGGTCCATAGGCTGAGCTGTTAGCCTTTTTGTAAACATTAAATAAAACGTATAATATATATAATAATAAATTTTCACACGAGAAGTCTATGTAGTTATGACAGTTCAGTGAAATGGTTTCATTTTTTCTAACTGACTTAATTGCTACCAATTAATGTGTATTGGTTGAGAGTGCACTCCGAGAAAAACACGTTCTTTTGTGGTCTTAAACCATTCGTCCTCAGGAGCTTTGTTCTGTGGAATTAAACCTTTTTTTTCCGCAGGGGCTTTGGATAGTGACATTTCGTATCATCCCCAATTCAAGAGCAAAAGCTCGCGGGGTATGATTTTCAACCGTGTAAAACACAGTGGACCTTTCAAGGTCAATAAGACCAAGATATTTCTCATCATTCTCATAATTCAGATTGTTGTAATCGAAGGTCCTATTCGTACTGATAATATCTGAAATGTTTAAATATTGTTCTGGTTCTCAAGAGTTCTGTTCTGAGGAATTAAATATTTCATACTCAGGAGTTCTGTTCTGAGGAATTAAATATTTCATCCTCAGGAGTTCTGTTCTGAGGACCATTTCTCCACAAATGTCCTGAATAATTAAATATATCATCCTCCACCCACGGATGCTTTGTCCTGATGAATTTACCCTCCCCTTTCGTCCTCCGCAACTAATCCAAAGAATAAAAGCTTTGTTCCTTGGATATTTGTCATTTCCGGGAGCTTAGTTTAGATTTTCGTGGTCGTAAGGAACTTTAATTCAGATTTCAGGGTTCACAGCGCCTTGATGACATTTCTTATTCCCCAAAGTTAATTATCTGAGAGTACACTCCGAGATAAACTCAACGCTCAACAAAATTAGAAAGGTACGTTGTAAAGACTATGAGCTCTTAGCCAGATTACCTTGCTAACTTGTTTACCATATCCGTCGCATATGACTCATTCTTGGAGTGTTGAGTTTGGATGTGACAAATACAACCAATGTTTCTATACAACAACAAAAAAAAAAACCGAGCTTTTAAGTTTAGTTTTGACCAATTTGACAGTTCCCATGCCTACAATAGAAAACTTTATTCCAATGTAATTAACACTGAAAATTGAATACAAACAGTTAAAGGTTTTCATCTTGTGAAATACACTCTATCCTGATTGCAGCAGAGTACAGAGTTGTGTGAATGGGAGGTGTCAAATTGGTCAGTCTATTTTTGAAAAATAGTTTAGCGGTTTTTTTTGTTGGATTTCTCACTTAAAAACTTATTGTGATGCTTATAGATTATCAAGTTATTAGTGACTAAACTTTTGTAATGTAAATGTTGTTTTTCCATTAACGAGTTTCATACAATATTGTCTGATCTACACCTGTACCGAGATTTATGTTTCCCTTTGTGAATTTAAGTTTATTTTTTGTTCTATTATAATTGATTGACAACACTTGTCATTAACTTAGTTTTAAGTATTATTATGTAAGTACCTATAAGAATTATTATTACATGTTTCACACAATTTTTATTTTCTTTTCTTTGATTTTTTTTACCACACCAAGTTTTTTCCTTTCAGAGTCAGACCACGTAGTTTTTTTTTGTTTTTTGTTCTCTCTTCTTCTCTTCTTATCTTCCATTCCTTTAGGACAGTCGAGGACTATCGAAGGACACAGGAGGCTTATTCTAAACCGGTATTGAGTATATTGATAAACCAGCCTTCTTAACAAAGCCGAAAGTGTTTGTGTGCTCGATCAGTCCTTTACTGTACCAATCATGTTCAATAAGCAACTGTAAAGTGTCATTTGATCCAATAGCATAATATCTCCGTGGACCTCCACCACCATGACCACCAGTGGCGTGCACACCATATAGGCAAAAAGACACTGCCTACCTTAGTATTTTGGCTAACCGTCCTAATAATAGCGATGGTCCCTATTAAGAAAGTCGGATCTACAAAACGGAACATGTTCAGGAGAGAAGATAGTTTTGGATATTAAAACTAAACTACTTGTGGTACATACTTCATATTTACAACAGCTTATAATCTTTGGTACCTTTACGTGATGTAATATACTGAACTATAAGTTTTTAGATCTTAATATTGCAGATCTAACGGTGTAGAAACATATTCCATTACATATTCCTAAAATTGCACTACTGACATTTTTAATTGGGACCATCGATAGAGTTATTGCTAGAACTTTTTGTTGTTGTACTTGTACGAAGATCCTGTGTTTTGTTGGTGAGTAGATATGTAGGTACCTATGTTTCGTAAAGACAAGTTACCTATACATAGGTGTCGATCCTTGGGGATTACTGCCTATCTTGTCTGTTTGTGTGTGTGTAATTTGTGCTTGTCAGAGAAAAGAAATGTAAATTGTTTTGTCTTTATTCTGATATTGATTGTATACATTGTGTGCACGCCACTGACGACCACGTAATGGGGAGAATGTAATTTATAGCTGCCGAGCGGACCGAGCCAGTGCCAGTACTTCACGGACCTGGGGCCTAAGCAGATTTCAGGGTTCACAGCGACTCGATGGCATTTCTTATTCCACAAAGTTAATATCCGTTAAAATATAATTCGTTCAGTTCGGGTCAGAGCCCTACGTCCTCAGTGAACGAATACAATCCGATGCGATCCGATACGATTTCTACACGAACGCACACGATCAATTTCAAACCTTTGCGATCAATACAAGTGTCCTATGTCATTCCAACTGTCAGTCGTACGAATAGATGCGTTTCGAAAATGTCAATCCTTGCCAAGCTTGCGATTTCCGGACGAATTTTCGCATTTCGCATGTAAACATGGCTGCTGGTACTCTCTGGTAGTTCAATCGCTTGGGCATCGAAGCGGCAAACGATGTGCATCTCTCATTTGGTTACTTTCTTTTTTTTTTCACTGTCGTCTGTAGTGAGACAGCGATGCTCTTCGTTCACCGCTACGAGGCCAGAGCGATCCAACTACACACATCAAAAGTGTCTAGGGATCAAGTACATTTTAGAAGATTGCAATCAAGAATCATCATCAGCCACATAACGTCCACTGCTGGACGAGGGCCTCTCCCAATGAGATCCGTCATTTGGGGTGAAATGCCAGTAATCGCCACGCTTGGCAGGCGGGTTGTGATCGCAGTGGTGTTGTGGTTTAACTCACAGAGAGCGCTGCTGCTCGTTCTCTGGAGAGCTCCCTCGGTCGTCTCTTACGACCCCCATGACGGGAAAAGTTGGGCTGGGGTGGTGACACAATGTATTCTATTCGCCGTCACCACACGGCTAACGGCTAATCAAGAATATATTTTGCAAAAACTGAATTCATTCATAATTTATTCAAAATATGGTGATAAGTATGGTGGACACATACAGGCATGGGGAATTAGGTAGGAGACCATTCCAGAAGATTAGATTTGATTTTAATAAATTAGATGTTTACAGCTAAAAATGTTCTTGATCCCTAGACACTTGATGTGTATTTCCTCCCATGCTTTTGCTTTTAAAGTTTTATTTTTAAAGTCCACATTGGATTTATCCCAGAGGATTTCTTGGGCTAACGAAATAAGGTAGTCCATATCTATGTCTTCTTCGTTGGTACTCATTTTAAAATAACACAAAACAACTATAAAAGGAACGGAATGAGGAAGCGTGTGCCTTTCTAAGTGACAAATAAACAACTGAGCGGTGCCGCTCCGGTGTAAGGCAGACATTAGACGATACGTTTTGATCTCAGTTTTACCACAGTCATGATTGTGATTGACGGATTTCCTATCGTCTAATATAGTGACTGATGTTTGAATTAGTATTAGTAATCATTCCATAAATCATTACTGATGGAATTGAATGACGTTTGAATGAGCGTCTAATGGCCTCTGCTCCGTAGGGTCGTGGGTTCGATTCCCACCGCTGACAGGTGCTTAGGTGATGAGCTTTTAAGCACTTGTTGGATGTGTCTGGGTGTTATATTTATATAAGTATATATTTAAATGAAAAAAAAATTATATAAATAAATAGTAAATATATATCGTTGTCTGATTTCCATAACACAAGTGCTTTAGCTACTTAACAAGGGATGAAGGCAATGTGTGTGTTGTAGTCAAATATTTATTATTATTTATTAATGTCTGCCTAACTCCGGTGCGCCGTCACACCGCATCGTGTGACATACTAAAAATATTTCTATGCAAAACAACGGAGTGACATCGCTCGGCGCCGCCGCAAAGCGTCGTGTGCTTTCGGCCTAAGCAATGAAAAGAGGCAGGTGGAAGTAGACTAGGCAGGTAGGGCTTGGGTGGTGGAGGAATTGTCCCTGGTATAATGTTCGTGGTCGTGGGGAACTTATTGGCTATGTGCGCGACGGTGGCGCCGCGTAGCGTTTTCAACATTTGCGGTAGCTGTCAAATAATAACTATGTAAACATTGTTAGTTTTCTTCGCACATATAAATAAAACAAAATATTAAAATAGTATCGTTGACAATATTTAAGTGAAATTTATTAAATAATTTGTAAAATTAGTATAATAATAACCACCGGGTTTGAAACTATTACACATACTTACATAATATTAGGTTCCAACCACAAACTGAGATAAAAGGCAATAAATTAGTATTAGCCGAGCATGTAAGAACGCAACACGATAAAACACGCTTAACAACGCAACAAAGGTTCGGGCCCATTCTTTGCTTAGTATTTGTACTAGCAATCCAACACTTGACAGCTTGATCATCCGCATTATGTTTCCAATTTCTGCCGTGTCGTGCGCTGCGGTCGTTATCTGTCTGCCACTACTCGCTTTGCACAAAGCCAATTTCAGGGTCCACAGAGATAGTAGATAATAATATTTCGTAACATCCTAAATTTAACTAAGGTCTCTTACAGACGAGCGGCAAGTGTGAACGGTAGAGGCTACTTCAGCCGTCGCCACCTGTCGACGGCAGCAGCGACAATGCTTGCAAACGGAATGCCGCGTTTTAGCAGTCGTGGTCGTCACAACTGCAAGCGTCGCCATCTATCGGCGGCAGCCGTCGACGTATCGACTGCTACCGCCGACGCGTCGACGGCTGCCGTCGACAGGTGGCGACGGCTACCGTCGACAGGTGGCGACGGCTGAAGTAGCCTCTGCGGTTCACACTTGCCGCTCGTCTGTAAGAACGCTTAGGACAGTTCTGGGGAAAAAACCTTTACAAAAAGCTATTACATTGTAAAGATAACATTAGTACAGTTGATTAAATATTCGCTGAGAATACATTGTGAGAATACATACAAAGTGTTTTTATCGGCATTCCGGAATGCCGATAAAAACACTTTGTTCTGTGGAACTAATCCTTTCAGCCACAGCTGTTTTGTTCTGAGGAATTAAACCTTGTATCCTCAGGAGCTTTGTACAGAGGAATTTATCCTCAGGAAACCTGTTCTTCGTTGTTACTCTTTGATTCACTCCTTGTTCTCAACGTATTTTGACGGCATGTCCTTCTTCAATGAGCTATTGGATAAAAAAGAAACAAAAAAAATGATGATGTTTTGATATGACAGATGGCGCTTACAAAACTACAAAAGATTGAATTGGTTAATACTTTATTATTATATTCACAGCTAAAGACCGCACAAGTACGCATAAGGTAGATACATAGGTAACCAGCCAGAAATAAAACAAAGATAAAGCTATAGATTTATTTTTTTTGATTGACCGCACAATTTGAGTCGCCTTGCTTTTAACTTCATCCGTGGTCTTTTATGTAATCGTTTGACATTTTTTTTTATCCAATTTGCCGACTTTTGCTTACATATTTCTTTAGCGACACGTGAGCTTAATTTGCTGTTTTTTATCACTATAATCAAGCGTTTGACCACCATCCTGCCTGTTGTTAAGCAGCGATGTGGTCTACGATGGAGCACACTTGTTCATTAGGTACCTATTCACCCGCGACTTGAAGACCTTCAGAATATACTGCGCAGGAAACACTATGAACAAGCGTTTGACCACCATCCTGCCTGTTGTTAAGCAGCGATGTGGTCTACGATGGAGCACACTTGTTCATTAGGTAACTATTCACCCGCGACTTCAAGACCTTCAGACTGTACTGTATGTGGAGTAGGTACTGATATGTGGGACATATTACATTAACCTTGTTACGAATTGCTCAAGTAAAAATATAGAAATTCTCACATCGCTGAGAATACACTCCGAGGACACTGAGTGTTGTACTCTGAGGACTTGGAGCTCTCAGGAGGTTAAAGTTCAAGATTTAATATATAGAACTTGAGGCATTTTCTCTCACCCGACGTCGGTTCCAATTATATCCACGGCAGTGACACAGTATGATGACATGTTAGATGGCCTCGAAGGTAACCTGTCATCTTCAAGAGTTTTGTACTGTGGAATAAAATTGTTTTATACTCCGGAGCTTCGTTCTGTTCTGAGGAAATAAACGTTTCCTTCTCAGGAGTTCTGTTCTGAGGAAATAAATATTTCTTCCTCAGGAGCTTTGTTCCGAGGAAAACCTTTCTTCATCAGGATATGTGTTTTAGGACTTTAACCCTTCATCATAAGGTGCGTTGTCCTGCTGAAATAAGGCCAAGATATTCGGAAAATTTTGGTTGTTTAGAGCGAATTTCCTATTCATATTTCTGAAGAACTCTTAGAAATTACATTATTTCTCAAAACTTTTGATTATAAAATTATGACAAATTTCATCAGTAATTGCTGCAAGTAATGCGCATCGCTGAGAATACACTCCGGTAACATGCTGAGTTGATTCACTAAGCGGAACTATTTGACATCAAAGGAGAATGAGCACAATTATATGTGGCGCTTTGTCTGTCAGCGGCCAAGAACAAAATTATAATTTTTTGATGTGTTTTAGTCCTAAAACAACCCTGAATAAGTTTTATATCTGTGGTATAATTATGAATGAAACTACAAAAATTTCAATTTTAGAGTATGTTTGGCGTATTCTAACTAAGGTTCAGTGCTGTAATAAGGACATAAAATACTTGTAATGCTGCTGATACACATTCGCTGAGAATACAATCTTGCAGTTTTTGTTTATCAATCAGTAGACTCAAACCTTCACGCTCAGGAGCTTTGTCCAGAGGAAAAAAACTTTCTTTTTCGTTTTTAAGAGCTTTGTTCCGAGGAGACAAACCTTTCTTATCAGAATGATATGTGTTTTTGGGACTTAATCCTTTCATCCTAAGGTGCGTTGTCCTGACGAAATTCCCAAAATTCAGGCTGTAGGGAGCCAAATTCTCATTCGTATTTCTGCAGTACCTTTGAGTAACAGTTCCCTACATTACTTCTAAATACTTTTAAACATAAAAGTATGACATTTTTCATCAGTAATTGCTGCAAGTAATGCGCATCGCTGAGTATACACTCCGGTAACGTGCCGAGTTCATCTTAGGACTTCTCTTTCATCTTGAAAAGGTTCTTCGCAGACTCGACCAAGATATTTGACATAACTCACGTCACCTCGTCTCGGACATATGAGGATTTCTCTTGAAACAACGTTTCGGGTAAGTTCCTCTCCGAAACTCTGATACACATCCGCTGAGAATACAATCTTGCAGTTTCTATTTATCAATCAGTAGCTTAAGGTAGAGCTGTATGTTTCCTCAAATTCACGTTCCTGATGATGTTCCCGTTATTACCCAACTTCTGAAATAAGACCAAGAGATTCGCAAAATGTTGGTTGTTGGGAGCGAAATTCCTATATCGTATATCTGAAGAACCTTTGAATACAGTTCTAAAAACTACATTACTTCTAAAAACAAAAAAGAGTATGACATATTTCATCAGTAATTGCTGCAAGTAATGCGCATCGCTGAGAATACACTCCGGTAACATGCTGAGTTGATTCATTCACGCTGAACAGTATGCTAGTAGGTGTAGCTCTAGTGCACCGCGGATGCTGGGTAGAACAAGTACATCTGCAACAATCTTTCATCTTGACAAGGTAACTCACGTCACCTCGTCTCGGACATATGTCGATGTCTCTTGAAACAACGTTTCGGGTGAGTTCCTGTCCGACACTCTGTTAACAATATATTTCTCCAGTTCACGGATGAACATTGATGAAACCATCCAGCGTGAACTTTCATTATTGCATTCTTTCGGTATTTCAAATAAGCTTTGAAGGATAGTGAACCGCTGAGAATACACTCCGGTAACAACTCCGAACAAGCTCAGGAGCTTGCAGAGGCGTCCAGCAGATGAAGAATTCAAGATATTCCTTTTTTCTCTAATTCGTGTTAGTGAAGGTTCAAAATATTTCTTACTACTATTTCTGACGCTTGTTCACTGTTCAATTAAAAAACCATTTCCTACTCAGTCATGTGTTGTATTATAGCAGCTACATGTAGTAATATAAGTAATGGCCAAGATATTTTACATAACTCACGTCACCTTGTCACGTGTGAACGTGCTTTATGATACTGTATAGTTTCATACTTCAGATGTTGTCGAAGGTCGAAGATGTTGTCGATTTTTTCCAGAATAACATTTCACAGTGTTTGTTTTAAGATAAGGAATGTAATACACGTTTTAATATGGTGGGTAGGTTATTGTTGCCGACGCACTGGCCTCCTTAGAGTACCTTAGTATTTCGTTTTTCTTTGACATTGTAAGGATCAAAATTAAATTTTAACATTCGGTGAAAATACAATCTTGCAATTTCTATTTATTTATCAGTAGACTGAAACCTTTACCCTCAGGAGCTTTGTCCTGAGGAAAAAACTTTCTTCCTCAGGAGCTTTGTTCCGAGGAGGCAAGCCTTTCATCATCAGGATATGTTTTTTATCTACGTTACACGTACACTATTTTTGTATATAATAGCACGGCATTTGTTTGAGTGGCTCTGCTGAAGAGTAGGACACCATTTTTCATCAGTAATTGTTGCAAGTAATGCGCATCGCTGAGTATACACTCCGGTAACGTGCCGAGTTGATCTTAGGACTTCTCTTTCATCTTGACAAGGTTCTTCGCAGACTTGACCAAGATATTTGATATAACTCACGTCACCTCGTCTCGGACATATGTCGATGTCTCTTGAAACAACGTTTCGGGTGAGTTCCTGTCCGACACTCTGTTAA
>SJJU01009236.1:0-22310 GCA_012932125.1 Conopomorpha cramerella | reverse complement strand
CCGTGTGGTGACGGCGAATAGAATACAATGTGTCACCACCCCAGCCCAACTTTTCCCGTCATGGGGGTCGTAAGAGGCGACCGAGGGAGCTCTCCAGAGAACGGGCAGCAGCGCTCTCTGTGAGGTAAACCACAACACCACTGCGATCACAACCCGCCTGCCAAGCGTGACGATTACTGGCATTTCACCCCAAATGACGGATCTCATTGGGGGAGGCCGTAGTCCAGCAGTGGACGTTATGTGGCTGATGATGATGATGATGTCCCTTAATCATTTTTTTTTATTAGCATACTGAATCCCACTGCAGGGCAAAGGCCTCTCTTCCTCTTTTCTCCACGTACTGCGATGTCTAGCGGTCATCCAGTAGGCGTTATCCTGGCGGACGATCTCGTCGCGCCAGGATAATGGGATAACTCTTTCGGGGGCGACCACGTGATCTCTTGCCGTTCGTTGGGAGCCAGGTCATCACCTGGCTTGCCCAACGATCCGGAGACATACGAGCAACATGCCCAGCTCAATCCCATTTTAGTTGCGCCGCTTTCCTTAATCGAATAGTCTAGAAAATTTGCTGAACAAAGATAAAAAAAAATTAAAAAAACACTTCACGCCTTTAATCCCAAAGAGGGGTAGGCAGAGGCACTTGCTAAAGCAAATGCCCACGGTTCACCAAGCGTATTTAACCCAACGTGACAGGGGGTGAGCCCATCGCCGTTATAGGGTTCACACACTGCGTGGTGTGCGGGTTTCATCACGATGTTGTCCTTCACCGCACGAGCGTTGCGTTGCGTACATAGGCTCTGAAAAAGAGTCCCATTGGTACACGTCCAGTAGCCGGACTCGAACCCGCGACCTCCCGATCACAAGTCAAGTATCCTACCAACTGGACCACAGACGTTCTTTAACTTAAACATAGATATGACACTTAGCTGTAAGAGTTTTGTATAATGCAAATTTTATATAAATACTAGCGCAGTACACGATGTTACTCGCGTTTTTTATTTCGTTCCTTCGTCAAGTAGCTTTTATTAGTTACAAACATCTTTCCATACAATTCTTTCTAAATAATAATGCATTAATTTCGACCAAATTTGATTACAATAAAAACGGTTCTAGTGAGTTAATCTTAAAAGATAGACATTACACTGTCGTGGACATTTTTTTGGATCATTTCAAGAGCCTATGTACGCAACGCAACGCTCGTACGGTGAAGGACAACATCGTGATGAAACACGCACACCACAAGGTGTGTGAACTCTATAACGGCGATGGGCTCACCCCCTGTCACGTTGGGTTAAATACACTTGGTGAACCGTGGGCATTTGCTTTAGCAAGTGCCTATGCCTATCCCGCTATGGGATTAAAAGGCGTGTGTACATAAAATCTATTCACGGCATCATCATCATCATCAGACCATACTTGTCCACTGCTGGACATAGGCCTCTCCAATTGCACGCCACTGTGATCTGTTTTCGGCTTCTCGCATCCAGCTTCTGCCAGTCATCTTGCGGATATCATCAGTCCACCTTGCCTGAGGGTGTCCTACACTCCGTTTGCCGAGACGCGGTCTCCACTCGAGAACTCGTTTTCCCCAACGGTCATCGGTTCTACGGCAAATATGGCCGGGCCACTGCCACTTCAGCTTGCTAAAACGATGAGCTATGTCGATGACTTTGGTTCTCTGTCGGATCACTTCAATTCTGATTCGATCCTTCAGAGAAACGCCGAGCATAGCCCTTTCCATAGCACGCTGTGCGACTTTGAGCTTGTGGGCCAGCTATTTCTATGAGTTTATCAATATATTCCTAGATAATGCCAAACTCTAGAGCCATTTTTAAAAGCCGGAAATGTTACTTTCCACTTGTCCTTCACTCATTCATTCAACTTTCGCATTTTTTTTTTGTTGAAGTTATATTCGTTCAAAAACGGTCTTATTGACAATGTAATTTAGTTCGCACAAGTGACACGTTAGGAACGTTAAGGTAATCTTATTGTATCTATTTAATGTTATGTTGTATAGTAAATTATCTAGAAATACAGCTCATGCATTACCTTATATACTTACTAAGCGTTCGTTTTGAAATATTTTTTCGTTCAAGAACTTACATCAGTTTCTGAACGAAACTCTGGCTAAGCGGGTGGGGAGATCGGCCAAAAGTGAGGCAAGCAGGGGGGATTCGATCGTCTGTCAAATTGAATCACTTACATACGGCAAAAAAACCCCTTTTTATTGTTTTTTTTACATGAAAAAGCCTCTAATTGAAATAAATCGTTAGTGACAACGCGTTGACTTGTGTCGATCTTTTGCGGTCGAACGTAAAAAGTATATTTTTATGGACAATAAATTGGTTTTTATGCGTTTTGGTGCCGCGCCTCGCGAAAACGAGAGCTCTATTTTTATTTTGCTACCCAATATCAATAGTAAATAACGATTTCGGTGACGAAATGAACCGCGAACAGACGACAATTTGCCGCAATCGATTGCATTTCGCTTCCATTCGACCGTAGTGCCTGCCCGTTGCGTTTACAAACATTGACAAAACTCGCGGTGCGATTATATTTCAGTGCCAAAATCAGTACAAATTAACAAACAAACTATGGTGTGACATTAATCCTGTGCCAAATAGTTACTAATGAAGGTATAAAAACTCATTTATGATACAAATAGAACTATATTTTTTCAATTTTATAATCAGCCAGTGAGTGACATTTCAAACTAATGGAAGTGTGTGTTTATAAATTGTGGGGATTTTGACAATGAAGAGCGTATTCGGCGTCTGCACCGATTCATGGTATCTTTGTGGACAAAATGTGAGCTGCGATTAGCTGGCTGTCTTGATGTTGTCTGTATGTTGCTATTTTTTTTTAATTTAACTTTCGACAAAGCCAGTTTCATGCATAGAGGATTTTCTAAACTTTGTACAGTCTTTGCGAGGCAACTGTATGGATTCCAGAGGATGAACATCAGTTCTCTCTGTGCGTTAACCCTTAATCAAACAAAGGTTAGCTATATATCCCACTTGGCCAACACATACTTTGAACCTTATTGAATGTCTTCACTGGAATTATCTAAAGATTTCAGAGAAGGTATCAGAGAATAATCACATAAGGTTTGTAACACTATAGGACACATATGTACCTATTTGAACATTAAACAATAACTTCACATTAAAACACACTGAAAAGTTAGATTGTATGATAAACATCACCCAGGTTGAAAAACAACTAACCTTGTCTGATTAAGGGTTAAACCACAACACCACTGTGATCACTGATCCGCCTGCCAAGAGTGGTGATTATTGGCATTACCCCTCCCCATTTGAATCATCTGGGGAGGCCCTTGACTAGCAGTGGATGTTGTGTGGCTGATGACGATGTCTTGATCTCTGGGGGCTGAAACAGAACTTTTGACAACTTACCATTTGGTTACTGAAAGTCATAACATTGCTACAATGATGTAATACCTATTCAACCGCTGTACTAAGGAAAGGCAGAACTTTACGTTTATTTTCATAGCAATGTGCTTTTTATTACACACATCAAAAGTGTCGAGGGATCAAGTACATTTTAGAAGATTGCAATCAAGAATATTTTTTACAAAAACTGAATTTATTCAAAATGTGGTGTTAAGTCATTGATACAGGCATGGAGAATTAGGTAGGAGACCAATTCAGAAGATTAGATGTTCTTGATCCCTAGACACTTTTGATGTCTGTAGACAAATTTGTTCACATATTTTTTTACCTCAGTTTTTCATATTCCAACTTAAGAAAGGAATTTACTAATAACATTCCATCCATCCATCCATCATCAGCCCATACTTGTCCACTGCTGGACATAGGAATAACATTAGTAGTAGTTAAAATAAAATCATTCATGGATTCTTAAATCCATAATTTTTATTAAAAAAAACTTTACATTTGGACAAAAATAAACTTCCATAAAATATCGACACACATAAGTGAAACTCATTATTCCAGAAACCTTTATATCTTCATATTGTTTGGTCAAGGGTTAGGCCACTTTGGTGCCAACTGTCTCAGTTGTGAAAGCCATCTGTGCTTTCCTTTATTTATGCATAAATCTGGCTTTGTTTTTAGTAGCAATTAATATGATTTCTTTTGTTAATATTGTAGTGACATCTAGCAAATTATAATGCTTATTTAAATTTGTGTTTCTTTGCCTCAACAAACTAAAATCTATAATTAGAATCATTGTTATTTATTTTATATAACATTGTTACTATTATCATGTCGATGGCTTCCCGCCAAAAAGGTCTAAGGGACATTTAAGTAATTTTACAGGAGAGTGGCTTAAAGTTCAAATTAAGCAATGTTTTGGGTGAAAAACACATAATCTCTACCGCATAACCGACATCAAACTATGTCATACAGGTAGGTATGTACCCTAGACAAATCGACGCAGAAAAAAAAGGCGATCCAAACTGCACACTTAACTCATTTTGGACAAAAATGTCGCTTAGGCCTTTTTGGCTGGAAACCATCGATGTGTTTCGACTGAATTTATGAATGTAAAATTTGACAGGAATACAAATAATGAATGTATGTTACTTTTTCAATTGGATCCTTACATGTTGCATTTCAATGGCACCCAAGAGGTGCAGAAGGCCTTGACAAGTTCATGCCTTCTTGTCCTGTCTTAAAATGTTAAGTATTTCCGTAGTATCCGTTCACTGTATGTTATGCATTTATTACACATATAAACCTATCTCATGAATTACTCTATCTTTACAAAAAATCATCAGCCACAGGCCTCATCCAGCAGTGAATGTCATGATGTTTGTTCCCAATGAACTCCTCACCAAGGCTACCGATATTCACAAAAGTTGGCATTTATATGTATCTAGCTTACCGCCTGCGGCTTTGCCCGCATGGACTTCGGTTATATTGCGGAATAAAGGAATATTTTTGTTTTCCGGGAATATACATTTTTTCCGCGATAAAAAGTACCCTATTATTCAAACCGGACTTCTAACTATATGTCTGCAAAATTTCAAAGCAATCAGTTCAGTAGTTACGGTGTGAAAGTGGAACAATCAAACAAACTCACTTTCCCATTTATAATATTAGTGAGATATATAATTAAGTTTGTTCATACTTAAGTTTAATAACTATGTGGGATCCAAGACAGAAGGTTAGCCCCCCCGGGATCTAGCCCAGTCGTCACTGATTGAGCTCTTGTCTATTCTGGATGCCGCTGTAGATCCTGGCTCTGACAGGAATCACAGTGGTGGGAAAGTGAGTGGGAATATCCCAAATTACCTAGTTAGTCAATGTTTTAACTTTTTATGATGAATACAATGGATAGTATTTTATTATGCTTTTTTTTCTTTCTTTTTATCACTAAGAGAGCAACAACACAAACGTTAACATGTCTTAGCCGTGATTGTGTTAATTTTGAATGCATGTTTTAATAAAAATACAGTTCTTAACTGTTTGTTAGTGACTAAATTAAATAGAAATTTTGTTTTTTTTTGTGTGAGTAATAAGTTTTTTACCTTGCATGATATACCTCTGTTTAAACTCTTGCCCAATCCATAGTGGGGTGGACAGAGACTTTGGATATGTGATGTTTTTTTTTTCTACATAGTGATACCGTACCTAATGAACAAGTGTGATCCATTGTAGACCACATTGCTGCTTAACATCAGACAGGATGGTGCAAAAACGCTTCTTTGTAGTGATTAAAAAAAAAATTTTCGTACAAATATTAGGAACATAATAATGGTTATTTTGAATTACAAAATTACATTTTCCAGCTAAATGTATGTCGAAAGGAATCCAACGATTTTTGCAATAAAAAAAAGCAAACACCATTGTTTGAAAAGTTTCTTAGAAAAATGTTGTTATAGTGAGGTACAGATGAAAATGAAGACATACCTGTATACTGTAGGATTCTATTTATTTATTCTATTGAAGTGCAGAGTAGTAGAGGTCGCCCCAGAAGGATATATATGTTGACCAGATTGGTGATGTCCTGGCCGAAGGTGGCGTGAAAAGTACTCGAAACCGGAGGTCATGTATGAAAAGATGTATGAATGTAGATGAAGCGAAAGGGGTGTGTCAGGAGCATGACAAATGGAGATAGGCAGTCTCTGCCTACCCTTCTGGAAGACAGGCGTGAAGTGTATGTGTGGTCTGTGGGTTTCATCACAATGTTATCTCACCATACAAGCGTTGCGTTGCGTATATAGGCTCTGAAAGAGTCCTATTGGTACACGTCCAGTGGCCGGACTTGAACCCGCGACCTCCCGGTTACAAGTCAAGTATCCGACGAACTGGACCATATCTCCACAGTTACTAGTACTTACCTAACAGCGGCGTGCACTGGCTTTTACGACAAGGTAGGCAGTAATCCCCAAGGATTCACACCTATGTATCGGTAACTTGACTTTACGGAATAAAGGTACCTACATATCTAGCCCAGTCGTCACTGATTAAGCTCTTGTCTATTCTGGATGCCGCTGTAGATCCTGGCTCTAACAGGAATCACAATGGTGGGAAAGTGGGTGGGAATATCCCGGATACGTACATATCTACTCACCCACAAAACACAGGACCTTAGTTAGCCTATGTCGTGAGTACAACAAGAAAAGATCTAGCAATAACTCTATTATTAGGTTGGGTAGCCAAAATACTAAGGTAGGCAGTGTCTTTTTTCCTATATGGTGTGCACGCCACTGCTACCTAACAATTAAGCCATGCCACATACTGGTCTTACACTTGTGCAACAATGCATTTATGCTGACGATAACTGATTCACGATTGTTGCTACAACATTATCTCTCGTCTCACTGCTGAGCCTTTGTCCGCATCAATTGGGCATTAATTCACTCGTAACATTGGCTGACAAGACTCGCGCGCCGCCGGTGGATTAACAACGGACGATTGAGGAATCATAATTAGTCGGATTTCATTTCGGATAGTATTTAAACGTGCATCAAAAAAGTCTAACCTAACCTAACTAAAATACTGACTTAGCCACAAAATTACTGATTTGGTCTTCTAATTGCCATTCTGATGATAACTTTGGCTTTTTAGGTGTGCAAATTAGTAATTTTGATGTACAGTTTATTATTTTCCTTTCATTTCTCATGTGTATTTTTTTTTATTTAGTATTTATCTATTGCTATACATCTCTTAGATTTCCTCATAAAATTTCTAAATCTGCTCAGAATGTGGCATTAAAACATAATTCGCCGGACGACCTTACCTTTACTTATACTGGACTTTTTATACTTAGTTTTTTTGTTTGTTTTACATTTGTATTAGTTTAAAGTTCAGCACCATTGCACGCAAGATCAACACACTCACAAGACTATAATTTATCCCACAGGTCTTGTAAGACCATGTTACGTTCACAAAGGTGACGAGGTTAAATTAACGGATGAATTGACGCTGGGAAGTAGGTCGGGAGATGCGATATTCTTTAGTGTTTACTGCCGGTATGGATGTGTTTAAATACGTTAATTAACTCGGGAGTGTCCAAACTAGATGGGACACAGGGCCAATAAAAATTACTAAATATGTCGTCGTTGATGTGGTGGGCTGCAAAAAAATTATAAAAATAAAATGAAACGGAAAGTGAATTCCCCGAATTCTCGAGTGAAAATAAAAAAAATAATACACTTCACGCCTTTTAAATCCCAAAGCGGGGTAGGTAGAGGCACTTGCTTAATAAGCAAATGGCCACGGTTCACGCGTGCGTATTTAACCCAACGTGACAGGGGGTGAGCCCGTCGCCGTTATAGGGTTCACACACTGCGTGGTGAGCGGGTTTCATCACGATGTTGTCCTTCACCGTACGAGCGTTGCGTTGCGTATAAGCTCTGAAAAAGAGGCCCATTGGTACACGTTCAGTAGCCGAACTCGAACCCGCGACCTCCCGGTTACAAGTCAAGTATCCGACCAACTGGACCACAGACGTTCTCGAGTGAGTTTAAACAAAGAAGATAAAAAATATTCTACTCGCCGCAATAATCCAAACCATGGTTTGGACAGCCCTGAATTGACTGGTTGCAAAGAGCTTTAGTGGTCCAGTGGTCTGATACTTGAGTTGGTATATAAAGACGTTGCTTCTGAGTTTACTCTAGAGCGTCTCACCTGAGCGCATTCTCCGATTTCACTCATAAATCTTATGCGTTACCGCTACCCCAGCTCAACTTGTCCCGTCGTGGGGGGGTCTGTGCGAGGCGACCAGGGAACTCATCAGAGGGCAGCAGCGCTCTCTGCGAGTTAAACCAATGCAAGTTATTGAAGGACCACTTTGGAGTGATGTTCAAAAGCCAAATTATATTCGTTTCTTGCCCCGTGGTGTAGGAGCCCTACAGTTCCGGGAGTTAGAATAGGACTGAGGGAGAACCCTTGCCTGTCTTACGAGGCGATTAAAAGGGCCTGAGGGTCGCCATCGAGGGCGACTGTGCCACGTGACTTCGGCACTGTTTTAAACTCTTCAGCAGTGGCGTGCACAGCATATAGGCAAAAATACTCTGCCTACCTTAGTATTTTGGCTACCCGACCTAATAATATAGTTATTGCTAGATCTTTTTTTGTTGTACTCACGACATAGTATAACGAAGGTCCTGTGTTTTGTGGGTGAGTAGATATGTAGGTACCTGTGTTTAAAGTTAGAGAGAGAGTGAGTTAAAGACAAGTTACCTATACATAGGTGTCAATCCTTGGGATTACTGCCTACCTTGTCGTAAAAGCCAGTGCACGCCACTGTGATTTCCCCTCCGAAAAAAAAAACAAGATTAGCCACAAGAAGCAGTGTGACTCGAATTACGTCACTATGTTTGTTTATCTCCTCCCCGTATCACAATGTATTTGTAATGGCATATTCATTCAATATTTATCTTATCTTTATCGATGTAATGATATTATGATGTGTTGAACACGAGTGCTTGTTGTTAGGCTTCGTGTGAAAATTGATATACACACATCAAAAGTGTCTAGGGATCAAGTACAGTTTAGAAGATTGCAATCAAGAATATAATCATCATCAGCCACATAACGTCCACTGCTGGACGAGGGCCTCCCCCAATGAGATCCGTCATTTGGGGTGAAATGCCAGTAATCGCCACGCTTTGCAGGCGGGTTGGCGATCGCAGTGGTGTTGTGGTTTAACTCACAGAGAGCGCTGCTGCCCGTTCCCTGGAGAGCTCCCTCGGTCGCCTCTTACGACCCCCATGACGGGAAAAGTTGGGCTTACAAAATCTTAATTCATTCATAATTTATTCAAAATGTGGTGATAAGTCTTTGATACAGGCATGGGGAATTAGGTAGGAGACCAATCCAGAAGATTTGATTTAAATAAATTACATTTTTTTTAGAGCTAAAAATGTTCTTGATCCCTAGACACTTTTGATGTGTGTAACTTAATTTTTTTTTTGTAAACGGCGATGGGCTCACCCCCTGTCACGTTGGGTTAAATACGCTTGGTGAACTGTGGGAATTTGCCTTTACAAGTGCCTCAGCCTACCCCGTTTTGGGATTAAAAGGCGTGAAGTGTATTTATTTTATTCATACCAAATGCGCGCCATTCATTCACGGCCCCTGAGTGGCTACGGCGGTAGCGTGGTGACCCTGTTACCGCCGTACGACATCGTGCGCTGGGGGTGCGTAGATCGCCCCCATTCCGGTGACGGTCCGCGAGGGCCTAGCGCGGCTGGGGCCACCCTTGGACGTAGTGGCTAAGGCTGTTCTGGGGGCTCGGGCAATAACACGGCAGCGGTCACCATGGGGTTTTAGTGGGTGCGAGTGTCACATAACCCCGCCGCTGTCCCAGTTAGCGGTGGGGTATCCATAACGAATTTCCCCACGATAAAAAAAGGATAGTATACATGTATCTTTTAAGATTAACTCACTAGAACCGTTTTTATGGTAATCAAATTTGGTCGAAATTAACGCATTATTTGTTATAATATTATAAAGAGGAAACAATTGTATGTATGGATGTTTGTAACGAGTAAAAGCTACTTGACGAAGGAACGAGTAACACCGCACAGTACAGCTAGTAAATAAATATAAATATCGATAATCCCAATTAAGAAAGTTGGATCTACAAAACAATATGTTATTTTATTTTTTATTTTTATTTTATTTGTTTAGGACAACCAACAAGACATACACAAAAACAATAAGTTTGTGATAGGTGTACCAAGTGACATAGCAAGTGTTGTCTTAATTATAGGCTGCCACTGCATGCATAATGGCGTGCGCTACATCAGATTATTGGTGCAACGAAGTTGCTCTTGTAATACAAGACAAGAAATATGTTCAGGAGAGAAGATAGTTTTGGATATTAAAACTAAACTACTTGTGGTCGACTGCGAGGTGCAGCACACGCGCAGTGCTACACGAACAATTTTTTATTGAATTTTATGCTTTTAACAAATTGTGTTTTCGTCTGTGTGTGTCTGTACTTGTGTGTCGAAATAAAGAAATGTCCATGTCTATGGTAGGTACATACTTCAAATTTACAACAGCTTATAATCTTAGGTATCTTTACGTGATGTTATATACGTATAAGTTTATAGATCTTAATATCGCCAATCTAACGGTGTAGAAAAGTACACTATTACATATTCCTAAAATTGCACTTCCGACAAAATTTTAATTGGGACCTGCGATATTACTTACTGAGAGCGTAGCTGCCCAGTGTTTAAACGTAATCTTTGTCCTCCCGCAGGCATCCCCTCACGGCTCAGTGATGTCCTGCCAGTCTCTGTCTCGGGGCTTCGCCGACGAGCAGACGTCGCACGGCGCCGCGTTCCACCGCTCGGGTCGCTTCGGCTCGGAGTCCAGGGCCAGCCGGCGACGGGAGAAGGACGATGGTAAGGCCAGCATTCCGTTGTGTTACCTTACGTTAACACGTGCACAAGAAAACATGCTTGACATACACACATCAAATAAATAAATAAATATTTTTACAACAAAAGCGTCTGTGGTCCAGTTGGTCGGACACTTGACTTGTAACCGGGAGGTCCCGGGTTCGAGTCCGGCTACTGGACGTGTACCAATGGGACTCTTTTTCAGAGCCTATGTACACAACGCAACGCTCGTCCGGTGAAGGACAACATCGTGATGAAACCCGCACACCACAAGGTGTGTGAACCCTATAACGGCGATGGGCTCACCCCCTGTCACGTTGGGTTTTAAATACGCTTGGTGAACCGTGGGTACTTGCTTTAGCAAGTGCCTCTGCCTACCCCTCTTTGGGATTAAAGGCGTGAAGTGTATTTATTTATTTTTTATTATTTCACAACAGAACACACATTGCCTTCGTCCCACGTTAAGTGGCTAAAGCACTTGTGTTATGGAATTCAGAAAACGAAATATACTTTTTTTTTCTCTTTTAAATACATCTAATACTAGCTGTACCACGCGGTGTTACTCGCATTTTTTCGTTCCTGTGGGAATTTGGGGATAATAATGTTATATAGCCTAAAGCCGCTCGTCTAATAAACGTTGTTGTCTTTTTATATTGTTTTCATTTGAAATTGTCGGGTATTTCTGAGACTATCACAATTTTATATATGAAAAGTTCCAAATTATTTTTCGTCTATGCTTATTAACACAGGATGTGGAATGACTTGACGGAGTCTATGTTTCCTGCGCAGTAGTACAGTCTGAAGGTCTTCAAGTCACTGGGTGAATAGGTACCTAATGAACAAGTGTGCTCCATCGTAGACCACATCGCTGCTTAACATCAGGCAGGATGGTGGTCAAACGCTTGTTCACTGTGTTTAAAAAAACACAACACAAAAGTTAATCAGTAGTTTGGAATAGAAATAGTGTGGTAGAGATCGATTAGATTACATTTCCTTCTGGACAAAGGTCTTGCTACTTATTCATATGCATAATATAAGTTGTAAAATGAACACGGAAATTACCGGCAAAATTAAACCCTAATTTTTGGTACAATAAGTGGCGCCATCACTAAAAACCATGCTTAAAAACAACAAGCGCTCCTAAAACATTCACAATAATTCAAAAACACGCTATGCTCATGGAAGTACAAAATGTTACAAACTAAACGCAACCTCCATGGAGTTTCCGCGAAACAATTGTTTCGTCACTGGCCGGTTACAAATTTCAAAATGCGAATACAAATTTGCTTTTCGGAAAACGGACACCCACAAGAGTACTAGACCCCGCACAAGCACACCACTTGCCCAGTTTTCTATTATAAATTGTACACCGAGTCTGTCAAAGGATTATTCACTGGTGACATTGTGTAAAGGGCTCTCTATCAAAAGGCTTGTTTGGATTCGGAAGGTCTATTTACGCTGGTTCGATGATTTTCAGATCTGTACAGCGTTCGTTTCAAAGCTTTCAATGCGCGTTGTCTGTTTTAATATAATAAAGGATTGTTATTGTATTGAGTAGGTGCATACTTTTTTTTTTTTGTATTGAAAAATATGTTGTTTTGTTTTTATTTTTCTGGAAAATGTATGCTTGTCACATTGAAATGTTTTTTTCTTGCTAATTCGGGCTGATTATTTTCTGTGTGTAGTAAAACTTTGTGGAAGGTTCCTTTTGGTTAGCGAGTTGAATTTTTATGGATTAAATGTAACTTATTACATGAAATTTTAACTTTGAAATCCACTGTCAGTCTGTCTTCCTACTACGTAAGAATTTCACTACATTGACCACCATCCTGTCTGATGTTAAGCAGCGATGTAGTCTACGATGGAGCACACTTATTACGTACCAATAAAATTCACGCCAGTGACTTGAAGACCTTCAGACTGTACTGCGCAGGAAACACAGACTCCGGCAAGTCGTTCCACATCCTGGCGGTTCGCAATTATTATTTTTTACTTGGCTTGTGAAGCAGTCCTTGATGAAATGATCGATTTGGTAATGAAATAACAATTATCTCCTTTGAAAAAAAAGGCGAGATCTTTTTTTATCGCAAATCCCAAAAAAAAACGAGTCTCTAAACTTTGACCCCACAATCACACAAAGTCACAGATACGAAAACTTTTTTTTTTTTGCAACATCAAACAGAGCTAAGACCCGGGATTAGCCTCAAAAGCTGCACTTGCCTTGGGTAGGGATTAAGAAGTACCACGCAGTTTTATCTTGACGAAATCGAGTTCTTTTATAGCAATGTAGCTTTTAAATTAAACGTGTTTGGGGCGAATTTTGCATCGCTTTGAATGTACAATACGGGGTCAGTTGGAACTGTAGCTTTAGTGAGAGCTTTTATGGTATCGCTGATCTTTACTTCTGAAATTTTAAGGTATTTTTGCACAAAGTTATTTCATGTAAGTACCTGTGGTCACTGAAATTCATAGTACATTTTTAACTTGTTATTCATAAACAGATCTTTCTGGAAATTCGTCAAAAATACACCACGCCAATACATAGGTTATAAACCCACGTCATTTTTTTAGAGAGGTAGAGTAGATATTAACTTTGGATGTATGATGATAAAATAACCAAGTATCAAATTTATGGGTAGACGGCGTGTTTTTTTGACGAAAATTTACAAAGTTTAAAATATTTTTGCTGCATTCCTCACTATAATATCTTACGCCATGTATTTTAATAACTAGTATGATGCTTCATGTTCCAGGCTAACCCAGATATCAATAATCATGACGAGAGTAATCTAAATCCACAATATCTTGTACATGCGCCTTAAAATGAACACTGAGCAATACTATTTAAGAACACTTTGCTAGTTTGTTTTTGTTAGGCACTGAGTCCCTGTTGATATTTAATTGCATTGTACTATTTGTGTACTAATTGAATATTCACTACGATTTAGCACAAATTTTCGAGGATTTACCTCGTCACGGGAATAAATCACCAGGAAACCTTGAAATGAAAAGGCACGTTATAAATAAATTATTACATTTCCTTAGAGTGACAACCCTATACAATAAAGCTGGAATACACGACCTTTCCTTAAGCTGGCCGATCAATCAGGGCTGCCAACCGCGTTGTGGCGATGTTGTGTTTCCTCGTGTAATGAAGAATCTGTGCCATAGAATAGAAAATATCGACTAGAAGGTTCAGGGACTCATGTTTATAGAGGCGCGATATTTGCGTCATGATCAATACAATTCTAAGCTAATATATTCATATTTTTACCGGGTATCATCATCATCAGCCCATACTTGTCCACTGCTGGACATAGGCCTCTCCAATTGCACGCCACTGTGATCTGTTTTCGGCTTCTCGCATCCAGCTTCTGCCAGCCATCTTGCGTATATCATCAGTCCACCTTGCCTGAGGGCGTCCTACACTCCGTTTGCCGAGACGCGGTCTCCACTCGAGAACTCGTTTTCCCCAACGGTCATCGGTTCTACGGCTAATATGGCCGGCCCACTGCCACTTCAGCTTGCTAAAACGATGAGCTATGTCGATGACTTTGGTTCTCTGTCGGATCACTTCATTTCTGATTCGATACCGGGTATATCTACACAGCTTCACGGTCGTCTCGGTTGGGCAGAGACAATAGTGTAACAAACTATTGTTTTTCATAGAAAAACGACTATACGGATCTTTGCATTGGATGGACTGAAATTTGCATTAGGAGATATTTTGTACCCAAATGCACACAGAAAGAGGATTAATCACGTGTAGTACCGTGAGAAACACTTAGTATATTTACCAATACTATCTATGCAATACTAAAACGGGAATTTAGAATCGGGAAGAGTGGAGAAAGGGAAGAGAGGCCTTTGCTTTGCAGTGGGATCGAATAGGCTAGTAAAAAACAAAAATACACTTCACGCCTTTTAATCCCAAAGCGGGGTAGGCAGAGGCACTTGCTTGATAAGCAAATGCCCACGGTTAAACGAACGTATTTAACCCAACGTGACAGGGGGTGAGTCCATCGCCGTTATAGGGTTCACACACCTTGTGGTGTGCGGGTTTCATCACGACGTTATCCTTCACCGTAATACTAATACTATAGTTCCAATAGTTATTTCTTCCACTGGTATCATCCCCAAACACATACACCAAGCACTCAACACCTTGGGCCTACAATATAATACATACGTGACCATCCAGAAAGCAGTTATTCTTAATACTTGCAGAATAGGACCTTCATACTCACACTCATTCATTAAACATTATAAGTATAAGTTTTCTTTCGTTAGTTTATGTTTAGTTTATAAGTTTTGCGCATTAGGGCAACCTGTAATGCAATTCTTGTTGTGTGATAATAAATGAATTCTTGGCTGCGAAAATTAATATGTCTATCACCAATTAATCTCCACCCAGTTAAGTACAAATAAAATAAAAATTGTTATTGGCTTGGCCAGAAGCTAGTCAATAGCAAAACGTCCGGCTTAAAACCGTGTATCTCTAAAAGAAAATCCGGAATCATTGCATGAGGTATAAATACGAAGGGACGGGATACGGGGACGATTACTTTTGTTTGTAAAGTCATAAATGACGTTCATCAAGATTTGTGTTATGCTACTGTATATCTGTATGTTATAGCACTTATTAACATGAAAAATAAACGCTTTGACTGTGACTTTGACTTTGATGTCATATCTGCAAGAATTCCCACCTCTACATTTGGTTGAAATAAAGGCGTCCCGATGTTAGGGAAAATTATTATAATAAATCCATCAAACGTGAGAGAGGTTCACTGCGGCGGCCGCGGCGCTGTGGTGACTTGTGGAAAATAATATGAATACAGTATTCACTCAGATTATTTCTCTCATGATTTGCACACAGATTTTATCCTCCTGGTTATATTGAAATTGTTAAAAAATTACACTGTTACAGTGTTTGTGGTGTTTTTGTAAAAAAAAAACACAATCCGTGTGTGTGTGTGTGGGGGGGGGGGGGGATATTTTATCTTCAATTATCCTATAACTGGTGAGTATAACCTAAAATCTTATCCAATATAATTACGCCGCGAGGCACATATTCGTAATTTGGTGTTTGTTGCGTGCGGACGAGGTGCAAACCCGTCAAGGAGTGGAAGATACCCGTGAAGTCATGTCAGTGGCGATGCACTACCATATTACAATATAGGAGGCCAAAAAGGCACTGCCTACCTTAATATTTGGATTTACCCGACCTAATAATAGAGTTTGATTGCCTAGATCTTTTTTTCACCCACATCAACGCCTGTTCTCCCAAAAGGGAGTAGGCAGAGACTACCAGATCCCCATTTAGTCACGGTCCTAAGACATAACCTCTGCTTTCGACTTATCATCTACATTCACATACATCTTTTCATACATGACCTCCGGTTTCGAGTACTTTTCACGCCACCTTCGGCCAGGACATCACCAATTTGGTCTGTATATGTCCTTCTGGGGCGACCTCTACTCACCCGGCCCATTACATCACCCATATCAATCTCTTTCGTCAATCGACTTTCATCCATTCTCTCCATATGCCCACTACTATCTATATATTTACTATTATTATAAAGAGGAAAGTTTTGTATGTTTGTATGTAACGAATAAACTCAAAATTGTAATAATTATTTTTTCATTATAAAGCTACATTATCACTGAGTAACATAGGCTATATTATATACATAGTACTAGATTACTATAGTTTTTTTTTAATCCCTAGTATTTTTATAAAATAAATAACAATAAATATTCCAATAACATATTATAATTCAAACAATTTGCTGTCACGTTCAATACTGCCGTCATACGAAGAAAGGGCGCAGCTTTACTTTCCTCTTCATGGGGATATATACTTTATAACAAGACTAATCCGAACTAATAAACCACATATTCCCCTGAAAACAAATGTAAAGTTACGCCCTTTCTTTATATGACAGCAGAATACTGTATTCGTTGTATTCGGTTTTCAAGATTCCAAACCCCTTCTTTTTCAATCAACAAAGACTTTAAAGCATTTTCTAACGCAACCAGATATTTTAAGCTCCATTTCGAGCTATCCCTTCCCTGCCTAATGGTCCCGAAGTACACATTTCACATCGTCTCTTTTAGATCGGCTTCGGCACGAGAAAGTAGCACTCTATCCAGTACAATCCTTAAAACAATAGAGTCCGGATTCCCTTGCGCCGTTCAGTGAAATTTGCCGGGAAGGATTCTGTCTACCACTAGTTAGACACTTTGCACGCAATTTTCACAGCTCGTACCGCAGAGCTACTAAGTCAATAGGGTTCGAATTCCTACGGTTTACGCGGAGCCGGCGTACAGGATATCTGTGATAAATGGCTGAACTGTCTCCGAGCTAGAATTGGTAGCTTAGCTTGGTTTCCTGTTCTGGGGTTGTAGTACTGTCGGTGCAACGTCGCGTGTCATAATGTAGCTCTTATGTCCATTGCGCAAGGGTGAATGTTTCAATGCGAATCGAAAGAAAGCTCTTACTAGACACTGTGTTAGTTGATTTTTGAAATGGAATGGATTTGTTGGCATGTCGCGGGGTTTACTTTAATAGCACGAGCGACGACCCCTTCGCGTTTTTCTGTGTTTTTTTTTAATCATATCAATAATGGTAATCCGTAAGCTGCAGAGAAATGTTAAAGATCAATGGGGATTTTTAAACTCCAAAAAAAACTTATCTAGATGTCGCTAGTAGGTGTCCAGGGTGATTACTATGAGTTATATTTTAGTATGTTGTTTTTATTATTTGGGCCAGCTCTTTAAACTTCAGACACGTTTGTAACACGTGAAAAATGGATAGTATTTAAACGTGCATCAAAAA
Organism: Conopomorpha cramerella; assembly: GCA_012932125.1. Taxonomy (NCBI): domain Eukaryota; kingdom Metazoa; phylum Arthropoda; class Insecta; order Lepidoptera; family Gracillariidae; genus Conopomorpha; species Conopomorpha cramerella. Next base: position 4,617 of record SJJU01009236.1, on the reverse strand, counting down.
AGTCTAACCTAACCTAACTAAAATACTGACTTAGCCACAAAATTACTGATTTGGTCTTCTGATTGCCATTCTGATGATAACTTTGGCTTTTTAGGTGTGCAAGTTAGTAATTTTGATGTACAGTTTATTATTTTCCGTGAAAAATCAATAAATTTTGCTGTCACGTTCAATAGTGTAAGCGGTCGAGGGAACTTTGAACACATGCGTGAGTTTGCTAATCGCTGGCATACAGCTCGAAGAACCCATGAAGCCTGTTAACGCTTGAAGACGCGACGAGGACCCGACGCGAAGTCTCCGTAATGTGGTCGTCATTTCCCAGAAGGGGGAGAGTTGGAAACAAAACAGGGATGGACAAAGATAATTTGTATGGAGTCAAGAAAACGTGTGCGTTGCAAAAAGGCTGCAGCAAGTAGACGCGCATGCCTGCAGAGAATCGCCCATACGTAGGCTGGTAGGGCTTGGGTGGTGGCTGGCTTGCTGGATATGGGCTTAGGTGGTGGTTGACTTTCTGGATATATAGAGGTATAGGCTTTATCTAAGTCCCGTCACCATGATATAGCGAATTCAGTCAGCCATAATTTTGTGCATACTGCCTAAACTTAGAAAGAAATGGAATTTCGGCAATCATCACCCACATGAGTGCACTGCTGGACGAAGGCCTCCCTCAATGATATCCATGTTTTTTTGATCACTATGAACAACTATTGACCACCATCCTGTCTGATGTTAAGCAGCGATGTGGTCTACGACGGAGCGCACTTGTTCATACCTAGGCCTACTACCTACCTACCTACCATAGGTACCTATTCACCCGCGAATCATTTGGGGGGAAATGCCAATAATCGCCACGCTTGGCAGTTGGATTGGCGTTCGCAGTGGTGTTGTGGTTTAACTCACAGAGAGCGCTGCTTCCCGTTCTCTGGAGAGTACCCTCGGTCGCCTCGCACAGACCCCCATGACGGGTCGATAATACCCGATTGTTTTTATTCGTTTACTTGAGGATTACATGTGTAAGTCGAGTTTCGTGATCCGGCGAGTGACGACTGACTGATGTGACGGATTTGTTCTGTGATAATCATCTCGTTTTTGGGGGTAATGTCGGATTTGTGCTAATGCCGTTTTGTTCTATTTTGACCAATGGCCGGAATTTGGAGACCGGAGAGCGTAGAGAGATAGCTCTATACGAGGAAAAGAGATAACGCAGTTCAGTAATAATACTGCAGTTTGAATACTGTATTTAAGTTCTTAGTCGAGATATCGCGGAGCGAGTTTATTAGAAAGTATGCTTTGTATCAATACATTGTACACACATGAAAAGTATCTAAGGATCAAGTACATTTTAGAAGACTGCAATCAAGAATATATTTTACAAAAACTGAATTCATTCATAATTTATTTAAAATGTGGTGATAAGTAATACAGGCATGGGGAATTAGGTAGGAGACCAATCCAGAACATATTTTGCCGTGTCAGCTAGTTTTGTGTATATTGCTAGAGCTTAAAGCTAAAAGCTCTCTTACATTCGTTGATTAGTCTTCTAAAAGTGGTTGGTTCGATCGATAATGTTTTTTCTATTATTTGAATTCATTACATTACTCAGATTGGAGTGGGGTACGTGAAAAGGCTTTGTTGAGTATCTTGAACGAGATTAGAATCCTATAGGTTTAGGTTAAGAGAAATTACCCTTTCGTTACCCGAACCAAAACATCTCTAGCTACTTAAGGGTCGTTCTAGAAAAGTATCTGTTGGTACACATTTCTTTATCAAAATTCGGGTCGACCGGTATATAAAAATCAACTGTATTAAAATAGCTTTGCAAATTCGACTAATCCACGAGAAACGTAATAATATAGATGAACGAATGCGTTTATTTCCATAAAGTTGTACATATAATAATATATAGACATCAAAAGTGTCTAGAGATCAAGTACACTTTAGAAGATTGCAATCAAGAATATATTTTACAAAAACTGAATTCATTCATAATTTATTCAAAATGTGGTGATAAGTAATTGATACAGGCATGGGGAATTAGGTAGACCAATCCAGAAGATTCGATTTGATTTAAATAAATTAGATTTTTTTTAAAGCTAAAAATGTTCTTGATCCCTAGACACTTTTGATGTGTGTATATAAAAATCAATGCCAGTTTTCGTTGTAATGTTATAATTCAACAACGCCTTTACCGATTTGGCTAATTTTGGTCTTGAATTATTCGTTGAAGTCCATAGAAGGTTTGTAAGGTCGTTTATAGAGAAAATTTAAACAAAATCTCTTGAAATTTGGGATGCAGGTACTACTAAACTACGCGAATGAAATCGCGGGGCGTCCACTGGTCTTGTATAATATAACTTTTTATCCCGAAATTCCCACGGTAACATGAGTAAGACCGCGCAGAACAGCTACTAAGAAACAGCCTTAACAACAAGCGCTTGTATCATCGTTGTACGAACTAAAACGATTACCCAACCCGAAGGAGGATTCCACAAGCAAATCCTCGGGGGACATCACAGTGGGCGACTTTGAGTGCAGTTGGGAAACTTCGCCTCGAGTTGTGGAACGAATGGGGGCGTCACACTTGGCCGCTTATCATCCCCTGCTTCGCAATACTTGGCTATAGTGATTCTTGAATAAAGTTTATATGTATAATACTTACATAGATAGAATAATAATAAACACTAATCTAATGTACACACATCAAAAGTATCTAGGGATCAAGTACATTTTAGAAGATTGCAATCAAGAATATATTTTACAAAAACTGAATTCATTCATAATTTATTCAAAATGTCGTGATAAGTCATTGATACAGGCATGGGGAATTAGGTAGGAGACCAAACCAGAAGATTAGATTTGATTTAAATAAATTAGATTTTTTTAGAACTAAAAATGTTCTCGATCCGTTTAATGTACTATCACTTAATAATAATAATATAGTCTATGCTGCCTCAAAGTTATATCCACTATAAAGCACTATTCATATGAGTCTATAAAAAAAAATACTGTGAAAAGTAAAGTGCTTATGCCAATCGATCACAATAAATTCTCAACCGCAAATTCATCTCAAAATGAAATAACAAAAACACGGCGAAACTGCACCGGTTCAATGAATTTCAGCGTTCAAAAACCATATATACATTTTTTTTACCTTTTAAAAACAATGGTCGCCGTATACGCAATAAATATCGATGTTATCTTAACAAATTTTCATATAGAACTCTTAAATTGAGCGTTGTTCGTTGCGCGTTGCAATATATTAGATTTATCTGATCCCACTTCCGTGTGGACCCTACTGAATTACAATTTGGAATATCACAAAGAAACTGGGTTAGTTATGAAGAGGTGAAATTAATATGATATTTTCATCATCAGCTACATAACGTGTTCTGATGTACGAGGGACTCCCCCAAAGATTTCAGGGGAAATACCGACAATCGCCATACTTGTCCACTGCTGGACATAGGCCTCTCCAATTGCACGCCACTGCGATCTGTTTTCGGCTTCTCGCATCCAGCTTCTGCCAGCCATCTTGCGTATATCATCAGTCCACCTTGCCTGAGGGCGTCCTACACTCAGTTTGCCGAGACGCGGTTTCCATGAGGGAACTCATTTGCCCCAACGGTCATCGGTTCTACGGCTCTGGATACATGGAGGCCTAAAAAATAACAATTGTTTCCAGACAGTTTTATCAAAATATCAATTAGCGTACAGGTGATATAATTATACAGCTTCTCACACAATAAATCCCTTCGTAATCTCTTACTATTTATTTACTAATATCCCTTATTGCGCCTTTTACAGCGTCTATTGGAAGAAATATGCCGAGACATTTTTACTACCGTAACCTTACTTCAAACTAGGACATCCTGTACTATGGGTACCAGAGACTTATATACTCACATAATTACTTTTTATAAATACATTTATAAATAAAACGTCTAGACGCATACAACAAGCAAATTTAGTGAACACAAAACGAAGTTTTAGGTCATGTTTTAAATGTGTGTATATTAGAATTGGTAGCAAAAGTATGCCAACAAAACTCTACAAGTAAATAAATACAGCGCTGAAATTCGCGTAGAAAAAAAAACAAAGAAAAAAAGAAGAGAATGAAAAAACAAATTCGCAACAAGAAATGTTAGAATGCTTCCGCGAATGGAAAAACAAATGGTTGACCTCGTGTCTCACTAGAATCCAGATTGAGTGGTCACCCTACACGACTCGTAATGAGGACATGGTCACCCGATCGCCACTCAGAGGAAATAAGGACTGAAACTCCAGTAACTATAAGGTTTCGATTTCTTCTACAGCAGCTTTTGTATGTAGGGTGGCTATAATTTCTGCCTTTTAAGTGTTAATTGAATACATTTTCAAAAGTAACGAATTTATATAACACTAATGGACACGACAGACGTTGTCCTGTCTTAACTATTAATATGAATATAACATTATTATAACCTCCAGGGTGGCCTGTGTCCAGCAGTGGATGTCACGAAATATAAGCTATCCTATCTCTCTAATTGGTCGAAATTACATGTAAATGCCATTTTTTGTGAATATCGGTAGCCTTGGTGAAGAGTTCATTGGGAACAAACATCATGACACTGGATTTTTATA
>SJJU01009231.1:0-11353 GCA_012932125.1 Conopomorpha cramerella | reverse complement strand
GCGGTGCCGCTCTGTTGCGGCGGGTGTAGCTGCCACATGGCGAGGTTACCATCAGAGTCGCCGACTGCAAACTTGTTTCCGTACTCGGAGAACCTGATGCGTGTCACCTTGGCGAATGCGCCGGGCGCTCGCGGCGACCACACGCACGACTCGTGACCCCACTCCCACAGCTGCACGGAGCCGTCCGCGCCGCCCGTCAGGTCTACACAACATAATAATGAATGTCAATTACCTAAATATATACAAAATGCAAGAATATTTATTTTCATTAGCTTAATGTCTTTTATTAATTACTAGCTGTCCCGGCAAACTTTTGTTTTGCCATAGGAAGTAGCATTTGTACCTCGTTTATTGTATGAAATACACCTTTTAAACCTTCCCTGGACTTGCACGAATAATTCAAGACCAAAATTAGCTAAATCGGTCCAGCCGTTCTCGAGTTTTAACCAGACTAACGAACGGCGATTCATTTTTATTTATATAGATTTATACGGATTACGTAAGAGTTTCTCTGCGGTTACTTGAAGCGTAAGCATTTTAAAGTAAGCGACCAAAACAGTTATATTGCTACAAAACTCCGAAAATTTATTTTACTAAATCAACGAACAACTAAAATACTGTTTAAAAAAGAAGGCTTGAATTAGGGTTAATTGAATAGATGCGCTGGGAGTTCCTTGTCAGTTCTTCTCCTCATGCAAAGGCACTTTACTATCTCACGTAGTCTTGACCTTTTCAAAGTATTGTTGCATAATTCTTAAAATTATAAAACAATTTACGGAAAAAAATAATATGTATTTGTTCAACGAAATGATTGTCGCTGTTCATGGAATGACAGAGCTGATTTTGATTGCGTCGTCAAATTCAAATGCCTCAATAAACCAGAAGTTAACCTATGTCATGCAGGAAGGCCTTCCAATACGATTATATGTATTCATGCCGTTTAGAAAATGATTGAAGAATGACTAAAATTCTCGACGCTGAAAATATTTAGTTCGTTTTCACGAATATGACAAAATACCATAAATAACATACTTAATTGTATAACAGGAACGTCATTCTATTAAAACAATTAACAAACTGGATCGTGAGCAGTGACACCAAAATAGGCTAAGAAAATAAAAATACACATTACGCCTTTAATCCCAAACCGGGGTAGGCAGAGGCACTTGCTAAAGCAAATGCCCACGGTTAACCAAGCGTATTTAACCCAACATGACAGGGGGTGAGCCCATCGCCGTTATAGGGTTCACACACCTTGTAGTGTGCGGGTTTCATCACGATGTTGTCCTTCACCGTACGAGCGTTGCGTACGTAAGCTCTGAAAAAGATTCTCATTGGTACACGTCCAGTAGCCGAACTCGAACCGGCGACGTTCCGTTTGCAAGTCAAGTATCCGACCAGCTGGACCCCAGACGCTTAGAAAAAATAATACTAAACACGCCAACGAAGTAATATTATCTCAGAGCCATAATGTAATTTACTTACACAAAGGCAAAGTAGGATGTGCCGCCATTCGCTTGATATTGTCGATCTTGTGTTTTAATACCTGAATAAAAAAGTAATTTATTACAAACTCAAAAAACACTGACAATTTTAAAACAAAAATATTTGTACATTATTACGTATTGTAATTAACTCTTTAGTCAATAGTGTATTGTTCTAAATACGGTGCGATTATATAGACAGTATTAGTAGCGGGGATTAACAACGTACAATATAAGGGCAAATGTAACTGTTGAAAAAATACAACTGACCATTTTGTTACCACCAGAAATAATAGGTAGGCACAGATAGATTATTAAGAGCTGTTATCTTCACACAATGACACGATGCACTTGTCTAGTGTCTGTGAATAAACGAGCGGCGTGACGTACCACTGCATATAAATACAGCAGGCCTAGCACGCGCCTCAAGAAAGACATGACATAGAACATATACGCGCTCTGATTGGCTGTTATGTCACGCTTTGTGCGACTCAGCTAGTTTCAACAAATCGCAGCGCGTTATATGTCTTGTCAATTATTTCTTGGAACGCTGTGCTAGGGGGGCAGAACTGTTTGTTCTCATTTTCCGATGACAGCCACGACATGGCAAAAAAGACGTGTCACTAAGCCTTATGGTGCATAAAAAACATGCTGTATTAGTCAAATTGCATTAGTGTGGGTACTGTGTGTACAGCTCTTATTATTAGATCTGTAGTAAGTTGTAATTCCTCCGTAGTCACATACGCCCAACTTGACTATACATTTAGTATAATGATCGCATGCAAACATTCCACATAGAAAAATGTATTGAAACAACACAAAGAAAAGAACGCACAAGTCGACTTGACGAAACAGAATAGCGCTTACTTTGACACGTGACTAAAAAACAATCATATTCTCCCAACAAAAAAAAAATAACTGTGATACGAAACATCCAACGGAGACTGGAGCTATTTAACCAAAAGACGAATAACTGATGAGTACAAAACACCAATAATATCGTTGTGAGGATAAAATAAATCTGTAAAAATGAAGAAAATAAAAGAACTAAAGTGGTATTTTGGGTGGTGGTGCCATCGACGCGACTGACCGGTTTCATAAGCAGCTTGGACCGATGCAGCACCATCCGACAGTACTTGGCGTCGTGACAACCGGGAAATTGAAGACCCTTCACCTGCGATGACATGGCAACGGCACGTTACATACAACACACAATGTAGGTTACACAACCTCTCGTATCCAGCACCTCATCGGGAACGTTAGGCGGGAAGGAGATAGCGACAGCGAAGCTGCGGTTACCGCACAGATGCACGCGGCGTATATGTATAAGTAATAATATATATACACGACACTCACACCAGTACCCAGGGTGATTGGTGGCCGAACAAATATTGTTTCAACATTTAAAGTTAAAAGGAAACCACAAAAAATAAATTAAGACTTCTTGTCAAAGTGTGATTGACGTGAAACTGATATGTCATTGATAATACTGACGAATCTGTCAGTCGTATGCTCGGCCACCATCGCCGTATACGTAATATTATAATGTCGGTTAGTAGTGAACATACGGTGACGACGCCGTGTTCCTGCGGGGACGCTCTAAACAGACTGGCGCGCCGCTCCTGCTGCTGTATAACCGATATACACGGTTATTTTTACTACATTCAATCAATGGGGAATTTTCAAATGGGCATTAAACAATTGCACACTAAAATAATGTTATACTTTCTAACTAAATTATTAACTTCACATCAAATTAATAGGTACTAAATGCGCCATTCTGATGCAGGCATTAGCTGCATTAGCTTTTTTTTACTATGCACTTTACTAATTTTGATGCACAGTTTATTATTTTCTTATTTTTTTAAATCATATAAAATCACTGAAAACAGGGATGAGATGAATTACAAAATTCCAACTTTTAACATTAACATTTTCCTACGTTCAAACGTGCAAGATATAATTGGAGCCCTGACATCATAGGCTAATGTTCTAATTCGCTTTCTAGTAATTTTATGTTTCGAAATTACACTAAATACCATAAATGCAACAAGAACCTCTATAGCTTTGAAGTATATGAGATAATTTGGTTTGGTCTGTTCCGACCTTTTTTTTCTCATGTCTCAGCTGTATTTCTAAATGGTAATGAAAAAAACTAAAGGTATTAATACAGCTGGCGCTGTCTAATTGAAAATTCCCCATTGCATAGCAAAAATACCGCACAATGAGTAATACATACGTTTTAACTATAAAGTTTCACTCTGTATCATGAAATGTGATTAAAAAATGAATGATGTTGCACTCTTGTGAAATCTTTAGACAGAAATTTTAATTTATGTCTGTAGAGTATGGCCAGCAAGTAGATTCATTCAACAAAAGATGACGTCACGTCGTGTTCGTAAAAAAAATCAAATTGGAACTCTCTTGCTGTGCCATGACTCGTATATCCTAGAAATCACACCGTTACAATTCTGGTTTGATAAAATTATAAACCAAAATTTATTAGTTATTGCATACATGCACAGTTATTTCCATTTCAAACCATGCATCCTTTACGACATTTATGGTTTGCCTGATTTGGCACCCTAATTAAAACTTAATAGGTATTCTGAATCCAGTATTTTAAGTTCATAAATACTATTATTATACAGGCTGACTTTGGGCCATGATCCGGACCAACTTTTTCTAGCTCAGAAAATCATAGCGATTCCAACAGTACAGTTATTTTTGTGACTGAGACTTTTGTTTAAATTTATCCTTTCTTATGCAATATTTACAACAACATTGATTGTCACACGACTATTTATAAGGAAAAATTCTCTTTATTCAGGGCAAGAAGTATGCCATTGATGCCAAATCGCTATCATTTACTGAGTTGAAACTATGTCAGGATCATGACCCCGAAGTCATCTTTTATTATTATCAAAAATGTCATTAATTTAACAATAAACTGGGGAAATATTTCACCTTCATAAAGGCAGAGTAATCTTATCCAGTTTTCAATGCAAAACAAATGAATAACCTATAATGTCCGTGAAGCTAGACAAAGATATATTTCAATGAATCACAGAGCAAATTCCACTGTCTACTTCTTACCATCGATATCTTCATAGTACAGTCAAAAGGATCTTTTAGCACCTGAGTTGTATAGTCAATATGATTCCTTTTCCACTGTTTTTAATTTATTTCTATTATATTAATTATGTCCATTTTCTTGTTACATACATACAATCACTCCGTAATTTCCGAAATGTGGTGGACAGTATCTTAGGATCCTTCGGCCACATTTAGCTTAACAAGGAGAAGAAGGGAATAAATAAACATACATATCCAGATTCCATAGTCAGCTCGCGCCAGACATTTTATTCGCGTCCCTGATCTGCATGGTATCGAGTGTGAATGTAAAAATAAAGGGATGAAAATAATAATTATACATACAACACTAGCACCGCGTCCCGTCTGGCTGGCGAGCCCGAGCGGAGCGGCGGGCGCGTTGCCCGACAGCGGGGACGTATTGCCAGTACCCGGGACGGAGTTTTGTGGCCTGTAAGGAAAATTGGCGTTAAGAACAATTTAGGACTGTTGCATTGGCATTTTCGGCTTTTGTCAAAGGACACTTTGTGTATGAAAATACTGACACCACAGCTATTAAAAAAATCCACCAGTGTTACGCTCCAGCCAATTGTGGTAACACTATATGAAGAAATATAAAACAGAGAAAAAAATAGGAAATCTAAATGGCATAATTTTAAGATTCACCTTAAATCCCAGATTCTGTCGAGTGGAAAGTTAATGCATGAACTCCAGAGCGCGCTTCACTAATGCGAGTAAATCAACCAACCCTGGTCTGTACGGCGAATCGACCGATCTTTATACATTCGCTGGTAGCCTTGGACGAAAGAGAGAAAGAAAATGGCGCAGGTATATAAAGACATTTTAGCAAATGAACCAACTTGTCCTGATGATTGATGAGCAGGAAGCCAGAGTCGGGCAATGCAGCAGGGTCGGCGCCTAAAGCCAGCAAGTCCACTTCGCACTCGTCCTCCGCCCAGTGTGCGCCGCCCTTCAGCAGTAGAGACACGTCCATCTCTTGTACTTCGCGTGCTGTGGCCACCGCTAGGAGGCCGCCGCCGCTCTGTGGGTCATGATGTGAACAAGTGATGAAGATAAATGTACAGTTATTTAATTAAGTATGTGCTGTCCAGGGGCGGTACGTCCATAGAAGCAAATAAGCTCTGCATACCCTGGCAAATTGACTAAAACAATTAGCGTAGTTAGGTATCTATAACACATTTAGTCGTCACGTAGGTACTGTAAATTAGGCAATTTATCAATAACAGACTTTCGGTTATTTAAAATGTGCATCGAAAATACAAATTCGTTCTAAACCAATCAAAACACTAATCTCTCATTAATCTATTATTCCGCGTGTCAACGAAAACAAATTCGTGCAATGTTGCCTCATCGTTCCATCGATAGGTAACACAAATTTCGCCTCAACCAATCAGAACATAGTATTTAGCGCATCAACGAAAACAAATTCATGGGACGTTGCCGCTTCGTCGCATCGTCTAGCCCGGGGAAGCTGCTAGACCTCAAGCTTTCTATTTTTTCTCTTTCTCTGTATACATCCCTTTCACCTCGGTCTATTAGCGCGGAGCGTTACTATGAAAAATATGGAGAAATTTACGCCACGGCGTAAGCGCAGCTTCTTCCGCGATTTTTCATACATTATTGGAATAATAAGGGCTAGAATGCTATGACAGGGCGTAAATATGTGCGACAGAGAATGAGTGATGTGTGAGCGAGCGAGAGAGATGCCGGCCATGTTGTGTTGACGTATTGCAAGTATTGTTTATTTATATTGGAGTATGCATTGTTTTAGGTTATGTATTCACGCCTTTTTTAATAGAATAATTAAATTAGACAAAAATGGAGACTAAGGTGTGAAAGTGATGTGTGTAAAAGTGTTTGTTTACAAATGTGGGTCGATTCTCTGAACTTAATATGAGTGAAAAGTGCAGAGTCGCGGACGAATTTCGCCGGCATTGTTTTTATTTGAACTTGGAGCAAACACAAGGTATTATGAGGTAGTTTCTTGTTTTTTTTGTGTATTTACTTAGTTAGGCAGAATAAGGTTATTATGTAGTGTTTTGGGAAGAGGAAGGCATCCACATTCCACAACGATCTGTTCAGTTCTGTTTCTGGCATACAGCGCCTGCTGAATCATCTGCTTAGAAAATTTTTGGGACGTAACGTAATTACATATTAATTTTGCTAAACTAGTGATCTTCTATTGAAATATTTTGTAGTCTGGCACAAAATTGGTACCTCCTTAATGTTATTTTAGTGTCGTATGTACCTACTCATAGGAGACAGCTTACCCTGATGAAAATTTCACGGCCCGCCACTGGTGCTGTCGGTATTTACTGGGTGCATTAAAATTGCCGCTGTAAATCTCTATCTTTGCCTTTAAGTGGAGGTAACAAAAACTACTAGAGAATGTTAATTATTTTTAGTTTTAAGTTGTAACCCGACTGCGCCACCAAAAACTATAATGTAAAGCACAGAAAAACCCTACAACACAGGACTACCTACAGTGGAGGTCATTGTTAAACCTTGCATTTAAGTCAATATTTTAAATATAGATTCAAATAAATAAAGCAACTTCTTATTTTGTTGTTTTACGGGACAGAAGTTTATGTTAGTGGCCCTGCTATTTGGTGCCCATAAGCCCTCTTAATTACAGAAAGTAAACAGACCCTGTAATGAGTAGTTTCCAAGGGGCCTTATTTACGTAAACTACTTGATTGTACGTTTCTTTTCTTGAATAACTCAATTATCGATCCAATAAACAGTAAAACGCCATTATTTTTTAACGTTTGTTGATATAAGAAATTTTATATTTTGACCAGAATCATACTCACCCTATTCAGACAGAAGGCGGCAATGGAGTCCTGCTCTTTGTGAATAATGCGCACTGGCGAAGCGAGGTCTGAGTCTCTTCGCGCGTCCGGTCTGGAGTCGGGATGGTCGTCCGACGTAAGTGACGGGGCTTGGCGTCGAGAGAATATGGCGCGGATGAAGATTTCCTGAGTTGGAATTGGTTAAAATTAGTCATTCGGTATATACACTTACAACATATCGTTCACAATACTAACAGAGGTTTCATAGACGCTTCATTTTGGAAATCCTGTAGGGCCTATCTACCTTTGGAATTGAAGTCGTGAAGTGTATTTTTTTAAAAATTATAACTATACTGCGTGTAAAAGGACCCCGAGCAATGGCCTTAGAAACGTTGTTAGGTTCGTGAATATCAAAAACTTTTACTATGGCGACAATGTGCATGTCCAACAACGTTTCTAAGACCATTGCTCGGGGTCTTTTTACACGCAATATAGTTATAATAAAAAAAATACACTTCACAACTTTAATTCCAAAGCGGGGTCGGCAGAGCACTTGCTAAGCAATTGCCCACGGTTCACCAAATTTTTAATAGCGACCTAATAACAACTGTCTTGAAAAACTTTAGTGGAACTTTGTTGTTCTACGATAATGGCGATCCGAGAACAACATCCTTGCCTAATGTCGAACAACAGTGACCAGTTAAACTGTTAAAACCATAAAAGGTTCCAGATATTTAACATGATTGTGTTCATATTTATCTGATGCAGTTTGTTGTGGGGGCTTCTGTAAATTATACCTACCATAACGACACAACAGATAAGGCAAATATAAACGTGGCTTAAATCACGACTATTGTCGGTACTAGTGCTCGCTTATCGCTAAATTTGAAGAAAAATATTCGACATGGTTACCTGATCAAAGACAGACTCCATCCGTTGTAACTTAAACTTTCTACGATATAATTACCAGACCTTTTATACAAAAATCTCAATACCTGAACTTGTTCCTGTCGGACGAGGTAGGACCACAACCTCCGTACTGGCGCCGCACTAAACGTGTTGCTGAACGGAGTGTTGTGCTTCTCCAGCAGGCATCTATGATAATTATATCATACAAGTGAATAACACATTATATTATATAATGGGAATTCTTCACTAAAGTCTTACAGATGATTGCTATAGGTATTGACCACATGAATTCTGAGCGAAAGAAATTACAATTACATTTTGTTAAGCCGCCACATGAGGGTGTTTTTTACTCTAATTAAATATTTACAAGGTTGATTATTTTCCGTGCGACCAGTCGCTTCACAAATCGTCATCAAGACGCATCGCTCATCTACTTACAATTCGCTCGGTAATTTTCTTTGAAATGTTCAACAGAATGGATTTTCGGTAATGAGGTATTCGACTCGATTGTAAGAAATAATAAGAAATGAACTGTCACATTCAATACTCGCTGCTTGATGTCATTTCGTTGACATTAATCTCCCTAAGGCAGACATTAGATTCAATTCCATCAGTCATGATTTATGGAATGACTACTAATACTAATTCAAACATCATTAACTATATTAGACGATAGGAAATCCGTCAATCACAATCGTGAATGTGGTAAAACTGAGATCAAAACGTATCGTCTAATGTCTGCCTTAATACAGCTAGCGCCATCTGTCATAACTAAGAGAAAAAAGGGCCCTGAAAATACCCCTTTGACTGACTATTTTTTTTATTTTATCAGTGATCATCCCACCACCACCCAACCCCTACCTGCCTCTAACTACCTGCCTACCATTCTCTGGAGACGTGCGCATCTACTTGACTGACTAGTCAAAGCGTAAAAGTGAAAGTGAATGATGAGGAGAGAGTGGTGGTAATACGGCGAGGTGTATGGTGATATGTAGGTACTGACCGGTACTTGTTGAGCGGCGGCGGCGGCGCGGCGGGCTCGGGGAAGGCGGCGGGCAGGTAGCGCGGCGGCACGCTGCGCGCCGCGCCCGCCTCGCCCAGCGCCGCGCCCCACCACTCCACGCGCCGCAGCGCCAGCTGGATCATGGGGCTCGTCGTCGCCAGCTCTGCGCCACCACCACACGTCACACACACACTACGGCCTACGCTCTTATTGGCAAACAGTGTAACAGCGAGCCCGCGATGCTGTTTATAAATCGATGGTCCCAATTAAAAATGTCGGTAGTGCAATTTTAGGAATATGTAATAGTGTACTTTTCTACGCCGTTAAGATTGGCGATATTAAGATCTATAAACTTATACGTATATTACATCACGTAAATGTACCAAAGATTATAAGCTGTTGTAAATTTGAAGTATGTACGACAATTAGTTTAGTTTTAATATCCAAAACTAACTTCTCTCCTGAACATGTTCCGTTTTGTAGATCCGACTTTCTTAATAGGGACCATCGAAATAGTCTTCACAGCAGGTATCATCATCATCATCAGCCTACTTATCCACTGCTGGACATAGGCCTCTCCAATTGCACGCCACTGTGATCTGTTTTCGACTTCTCGTATCCAGCTTCTGCCAGCCATCTTGCGTATATCATCAGTCCACCTTGCCTGAGGGCGTCCTACACTCCGTTTGCCAAGACGCGGCAGTAGGTATACGCACAAATATTAAGGAACCGTGTGATTTATCTTAAACATAATAATTTCATGAGTATCGATACTTGTCTATTGTATTTGTTGCTTAACAAAAGCACACAGTTATACTCGCTGGACATTCACTAGTTTCATAATAAAATTAACTAATTCTATAAATTATATCTCTAATTCTTATTCAAGTCCAAGTCACAAAATTACTAGCAAACAATGTTGCTCTGCCATAAGAAATCAGTCATAAAAATGGGAGGGAAAGGAATTTAGGCAGTTCAAAATAATTTACCCAAAAAATTTCATCAAAGATTGGCAAATAACACGACAGATAAATATTGTAACATAAACTCACCGGGCATGTCTATACCGCAGATGTGTAAGAAGTGCTGTATCCGATGCTGCGCCAGTTTGAGCACGGCCACGCGCATTATTAGCCACGAGTACGAGTCGGGGTCGGAATGCTCCGTGTTTGCACTCGATTTACGCTTCTCGCCCCTGTAATAAACCGACAGCTTAACGGTCGAGTGACGTTACAGAATTTTCAACTGTATTGAATAAATAATATAAAGAGGAAAGGTTTGTTTGTTTATTTGAACTGAATAGGCTCTGAAACTAAGGGACAGATTTGAAAAATTCTTTCACTGTTGGAAAGCTACATTATTCCTGAGTAGTAACATAGGCTATATTTTTTTCCCCCAAATTCCCACGGGAACGAAAAGGCGCGAGTAAGTACGGTACAGCTAGTATTGAATATACCCAAACCAGAAAAAAATATTCGTCTGATCATTGTTGGAATAGCATGGAAATTGGCAGTAGCGGCGCTATTTACAATACAATATACTGGATCTTTGATCCGGTCGAAGACCAAGCAAATTTTTTACTCTGTGTATCATCTTGTCAAAGTCAGTCAGATGATGCGTATAATCATCGCATCGAAAAATATAAAATATTTTACAATTTCAATATTTCACGAGCAAATCGATTCAAGTTCCCTAATTTATTTTTTCCTGGTCACTATAATGTTTTTCACCAGCATCTAACATACATAATAAGATTAATTCCACACTAACATAATTAGCGCAGCGAGACAATTCATTTTAAACGCTTGTTGAACCGTGGGAGTTTGCCTACCCCGATTTGAGGAGTGCATTTTTTATTATAAAATTAGTTTTAATATGAGGAACAAAGGAGCCATTTGTATTTCACTACGTAAATCTGGATATTGATATTGATGACGTATGTCTCCCAAAGGAGTAGGCAAAGACTACAGATCTCCATTTGTCACGGTCCTGACATACCCCTTTCGCTTCATCTACATTCATACATCTTTTCATTAATGAACTCCGGTTTC
>SJJU01009229.1:0-14824 GCA_012932125.1 Conopomorpha cramerella | reverse complement strand
TTATGATCGGCACAATAGTGGAGTCATGTTCATAATAGGTATACTTGAGAGCAACGATTCCGGATCATCTAAGTAGGTACAAATGTTTTCTGATACTGACAAGTCTAACTGACACTACACTCAAGGACTTTGTAGTTTTTTTTAGAGAAATCTACAGCGATAGAAATCCGCCTAACCTAAGTTACTTAATGGCTCTTGAGCACCCACAGGAAATTATTCGAAAACATCAACTATCGCCCAACAAAAACAAAGTCGCTTCCCGCTGTCTGTCCCGATGTATGATTTGATTTTTTTATTTAATTAATACTTTATTGCACCAACAGTACAATGGGTGGACTTAATACTAAAGTATTATCTACCAGTCAACCTTACAACATGGGAGAAACATAGGTGCGGGTCAGTATGAAGTAGGTAGGTAAAACAGAATACACTCAATAACAAACATTTATAATCACGTACCTACGTACGCACATAATATAAAATATAAATGAACACATATTATAATATAGTAAAAGTACTACTAAGTAGTAGGTGCGGTTTTTTAGTAGGTAGACTTTTATTTTTGAAGTAGGTTTATAAGTATAATAAATAGATCTAATAGCAGAGAACACTGTTAATAATATATATTGGCAACGCAACGTTTTCCGGTTCAGTTAGGATTGAGTCTTTACCTTAGGGTCAGTAGGCGGGTCATATTGCACAATCCAATCTACGAACGGTATGTCCAGCCCTCTCGCGGCGACGTCTGTGCAAAATAGGGCGCCATTTTTCGCTTGGACAAAGTCTTGATAGGCCTCCTTCCTTCTCGCTTGACTTTGTCGACCCTGTGATAAAAGGCATAGGTAAATATAGTTACATCAGTAATCTATATGGCTATTAAATTGCTAATTTTAAAAAAACCGATTTAAAAAGTTCGTGTCGTGCCCTTTCATTTGATACCCCACTTGAACATACATAGTTGTTCAAGTTAAATTTTTGTTTCAGCTGATGCATTTTATTTACATCTAAAATCCGCGGGGAACGAAATAATATTAACCTATTTGACACATCTTAGTTAAATAAAACATCCCAGACACAAACTCGCAAAATATGATATTGTACTTCAATTGGGAGGAAAACTTATGAACTAATGGCGTAGTTTCGCTTGACCCGAAAACTCACGATTGGTTTAACATTGATTGTCACTACAAGTTCGTTTGTCAGATTGTCTCATTTTCATTGGTTCGTATGGCTGAAGCATACGTAGCGCCATCTGCTATAAGATTCGCGTTATCTTTCCTATTAAGATAAACCGCAAACGTAACAAAATTGTTGATCCCGCTATAATATTGTTATCTAAATAAAATATCTTACGATACTTCTTATAAAAACAGGTTTTATCTAAGCATTATCTATTAGGTACATAAATCTGCATACCTATTCTCCTCACTATTTTAATATCTTATTTTACTTATAGATGTGGTAATAGTAACGGTGAAAAACAATACTTAGTGGTTCAATCTTATACAGCAAGCTTAGAGGGGATAGTTATGATACATAGAATTATTTCTATTATTAAAGTAAATACCTAAATAACTAGAAAAATAACCAGCTTGAGTTAACTTGAGACTTAGATGACTTTACTCCTAATAATCCTTTTCGTTTGAAGTTTTATTACATAGTGCAAGTGCCTCTGCCTTACCCCGCTTTGGGATTAAAAGGTGTAAAGTGTACACAACCAATCACAACACGTATTTATTTCATATCGCGTGTTTCTTAAAGCACATGCTAGGTCTTCCTGCCCCCTATCATAGCGCTCCAAGAAAGATTTGTTGAAATAAGCCGAGTCGCACAAAGCACGAGATGAGAGAACAGCCAATCACAGCGCGTATTTGTTCTATGACGTGTCTTTCTTGACGCACGCGATAGGTCTGCCCCCCTAGCACAGCGCTCCCAGAAAGAAGTGACAAGACATATAACGCGCTGCGATTTGTTGAAACAAGCTGATTCGCACGAAGCGTGACTTAAAACTTTCGCTGACACTCGACTTAAGACAATATAAGTATTATTGTTTTTACGGCGACAGGCGGGATATGTCATTGAAAGGGTTAACAACCAACCACAGTGCTCATTTGTCGTGTCTTTCTTGATGCTCATGCTAGGGCTGCTGGAATAGCTTCATCATCATTAGCCACATGACGTCCACCGAGGCCCTCGTCCAACTGGAATACGTATAGGAACAAAATGTACTCACGTGAATACTTATAACAGCAGCTTTACAATGATGGCTGAAGAACTCGTAATGAAAGTCCACAGATTTGCATGACGAGAAGAATACCATAACCTTTTGTTTCTTACTCTTTTTGAGCATTTTAAATAGCCATGAAATCCTATGTTCCGCTGGACAGATGTAATATCTGTAAAAAAATACTTTTCTAAATAAAAGTTTAGTTGAGGGCTACCACAAACATATTATTTTCTACGGTACCTATCCCAAAGTGTGTCATTAATCTAATAATATGATTACAAATTACTTTGTGAGACGTAAAGTATAATGATGAATTGAAACAATTTGGAAATTTATTTTACCAATATTAAGCCACAATATTTATGAGTGCCGAAAGCTTGAATTTCTCCCCGAAAATTCGGTTATTACATCGCAATATCCGGTTGAGTAACAACAGCTAAAATATACATAGAATATTCTTTTAAAAAAATCCCTGAAAGAGCGAGTTCCCAATAAAGTAGTGGCACCACTTTCCTTGCTCAATATCTTTGACAGATTTCTTTTTTTTAGAAAATTCTTGATTTGAAGTACTGAAATAAATCGAATTTCTAGACTCTGGGAATATTGTGATTTTGTCATCATCATCAGCCACATAACGTCCACTGCAGGACGAGGGTCTCCCCCAATGAGATCCGTCATTTGGGGTGAAATGTTCCCGTACTCTGGAGAGCTCCCACGGTCGCGTCTTACGACCCCCATGACAGGAAAAGTTGGGCTGGGGTGGTGACACATGTATTCTATTCGCCGTCACCACACGGCTATAGGCATTGTGATTTTGTATCAGTACAGTATTGTTGAAGATATGTTTACCCTTGCTGTAGTCCAATAACCGTTGACTGCGCCATATTCTTCACATTAACAATGACAGGGTCTGTTCCGAGTGCCAGTCGCGCAAGATTCTTCACCTTTTCATCGATTGTAGCACTAAATAATATGGTCTGTCGGGTCTCTGTGAAAATACATGTAAGAAAAATAAGATCATACTTATTTTATAGGCCTTTAATCCCAAAACAGGGTAGGCACATGCAAGTAGTAGATTCTTTGATATTCTTTTAATTCATCCATTTCTTTTGTTCCAATCTGGCAGCACTATTTCATAAAGTGACAGATCAATCTGTCAAATCATAAACAGAATATAGACCACAGGCTTTTATAAAATTCCTGGATGTTTTATTTTATTTTAAGAAATTTATTAGCTTATCTTAAGAAGATACTTACTTGGCAGTAGTTTGACTATTCCAGTCACATGCTTCTCAAACCCAGATTCAAGCAATTTGTCCGCTTCGTCAACCACAAGGCATTTTAGGTTTCGACAGTTGAATTGTTTAGTATTCTGTAAATGATCCAATAAACGGCCAGGGGTACTGATTATTATGTTGCTTCCTGTAGAAAAAATGTAAGTAAATATAGTTTGACCCTGAAATATGCCATGAAACAGGTACTTTCAGCAGCCAGACTATAAGTATTAGTTATACATAAACCCCTTACCAATAAATGCATTATCACTTATACAACGGTTATTACAGGTCTACAAGAACTGGTTATTCCATATTTGACATACAACTGACAAGTTGAGCTTTGTGTATCCTTGAAATAGCAATTCTGCCATTATTACTAAGGCCCTTAATAATTAAATAGCAGTTATAATATTATTACTTTTAAGTTTTTTTTATATACTGCCTGCAAATGTGTTTACACATTCCACAAAGTGTCAAATATTGCAGACTGAAAAAGAACTGTCAAAATCTAAGATAATATTAGCATTTAAAAATACAGATTTGTTACACTTCAGCAGTCCTTAACTGTACCCCAGCGGCCTTACAGATTTCTTCATAACATGATGCTTACCTTTATTCAATGTCTTCAAATCTTTATGTTTTTTTTCACCACCAACAATGAGAGCATAAGACAAATCTAAATTTGCAGCAAGCTTCTTCAGAACCTCAAAGGTTTGTAGTGCCAGTTCTCTTGTTGGTGCCAATACTATACAACCAGTCCCTATCAATCAAAATAAAGTTTACACAGTAAGCAAGTGTCGTTTTTTTATTTACTTAACTTTAAAAAATACGTTACACCTTTTATTCACAAATTTGGTTAGGTAGTTAAGCAAATTCCTCTAGTTTTTAACTTGTATTTAACCCAATGTGATGGGGCGTGAGCCCATGAGCAGTTATAGGATTCAGACACCTTGTGTTATGCGGGTTTCATCACGATGTTGTCTCAATTAACTTTAGGGTCTATCAAAAATCAAAACTTACCATGTTTATGTGTAAATCCAAGTTTTACCAGAAGGTCTAATGTTGGTATAAGAAAAGCTAAAGTTTTTCCACTTCCAGTCTTCGCAGCACCAATTAAATCTTTTCCTTGTAAAAGATGAGGCATTGTTTCAGCCTGAATCTGAGTTGGTTTAGTGAAACCCATTGCTTCTATTGCTGATAAGATTTTTTGGTTGACCTTTCCTTTCAACATACTGAATGTTGCTTGGGAAACGTAGTCTTGGGTATCCATTTCTAATTTGAGAATCAGATAAAGTTATAGAATAAAAAGTTTTTTGCAACTGTTTGCAACAAAAACAACAACAAACCACAACATGAAACAATTAGGTTAGATTTAGCTGTCAATATAACAAAATTTGATTGACGTTACAGTCAGGAACCGACAGGACATTGGGTACAAGTTAAAAGTATTATTCCTATAGGTATAGTTGGTACTGAGATAAGGTCCTATAATGCTACAGCAGCGTTCAAGTTTGTAGCAACTATGGTAGGTAGATAGAAACCATCCAAAAGTTCACAGCACTTGGTTCAATGACCTTTTTTTTAAGGCTTAGGTTTTTATAAGTATGTAGAACAAAACAAGAACTGCAACGCAGGCGCAAAACATTGCCGTTACTTTTTTAAAGACCTAAAATAGAAACAGTACCTAATTGATCTCGCTCTGTTTTTCTTTAGTAAGTAACTATTGATGCAGTTTATAGAGCTCGTGAAGCACTTTCTCTTCCACATTCATACATGCTCGTCGCTTAGGCAGAGGACGTGATCTCTGCCTACCTCTCTGGGAAAGGGGCATGCGTGACGTATACGTATGTATGTAAAGCACTTTCAAGTTCAGTATTGTCTACTAAGAGATTACTGCTCACTACTGACTGCCTCGTACTTAGGCATTGTAGTTGAAATAATTTTCTTCTAAGGCAAATTGACGGAAATGTCCTAGGCCTCCCTCAGCTGAGTCTCTAATTCAACCTCAACTAGAGCTGCATATAAAATTAACTTTAAATCAACTTGAAGGTAGATCAGGTAAAAGTAAAATAAGTAGGTATACAATGGTAACTGAAAAACAAAATTTTGTTTGCACATCTGTTAGCTCATCATGTTCATAAAACTAAAAACATGCTGTAAGAAAATCAGATATTTATGTTCATTCTTTCAACATTACTGAAGTTCCTACACAGCCTGTATTACGTATAGTGCCTAGCTAGGTGTAATCACTGAAATAAAAATTAGATAAACAAAAAACATTCATTTATTGATCACTGATTGTTCATTTACTTTCCATTTTCTCCTAACGTTTGAACTACAAAATACACAACAGCCACACAGTTGAAGGAATGTGTTACGAAGAACGACCCAATCAGTCTTTACTTCATTGTACAAAATATTATCATAGAAACTATTTCCCCCATGGCATTTAAATAAATACACAAAATACTCTACAGGAAAATTCATTCACCTACTTAGATACTATACTGGAAAATAAATTGTTGTACAATACTAAACAAACAGAATGTGACACAGAAATGCAACAATAATAATTGGTGATAGTAAATTTCTTAAAAACAATAATTGGAACTTTAGTGATGTACAGATATTGCAGTCTTCACATAGAAGCCTTTCACAATTCGTCGTGCGACACATGGCTGGGTTTAGTAGCGTCACACGCTGCTGGACTGCTAAGCACCATGTTATACTCGCATCTGTACGGCTCAGATACAGAGAGAACCTGAGTCTCTAAACCGCATTGTATGTTCACTGTAGTCATTCTGTTCGGACCGTTCCAACAGGCCACTCCGTTTGTATATTTCATGGCTGAATAGAGATCACCCTGTTCTCCGGCCCATTCGCCCCAGTTACCAAGCCCAACTTCTGAACCAGAATTCTTTGATTTCTGAGTGACTTTTTGGAACATACATAATTTGTAAACATATTCTTTGTCTTCATATTCAAAGCATTGTCCATCAAGTGTAGCAAATTCATGTTGGGCACCATAATCTTTTTGAAGATTGTCCTTGATGTTTCTGATGTTTGATTCAATTTCCCGAACAGTGCGTTCAGCCTGAGTATGTTGCGATCGAGCTTCTGTGGCGGCATTAACAATTTTCTGTGTTTCTTCATCATATTTTTTGTCATCAGCCAATGGTAATTCAACATCATCTTGATGCAAATCCTCAAAGTTCTCAACATCTTCCTGTTCTCCATCTATATCTTCATTCTCACCATCACCAGCATTTTCTTCATCTTCTTCACCGTTTATGTCTGTTTCATGTTCAGTTTCTTCCTCCTCACCCTCCTTTGTTGGTGGACGAAATAGACCTTGCTCCATCATTAAGAAAGGCTTCAAAAGTGGCCATGTATTTGAGATGAATGTCTCCAAGTCCACAGATTCCTGTTGGTTGAAGAAATATTTCACTTCATCATCGTCTATTTGACCATCTCTATTTTTATCAAAAGCATTTCTAGTTTGAACTTCCTCAAAAGTAAGTAGTCCATCACCATTTGTGTCAAATGTTTGGAATTTTTCAGTAGCTTCAATCTTTGCTAATTCTTGTTCCTCTGCAGCCTTTTTCTGCCGTTCCTGCTCCTCAGCTTCTCTGTACACTTTGAGAACCTCATTCTCCCTAGATTCCAATTCGTTTTTCATTGATTCTTTCTCTTCTCTGATTTTCTCAGCTTCCAATTTATCTCTTTCTAATTGGGACAGTTGCTGAGCCATTTCATTGCGTTTTACGCTTCCCTTCTCTATTAGTTCTTGTCTTAGCTGGCTGCCTGCTTTGTGAAGTTCAACCAATCTGTGAGCTTCAGCCCTCGCTTCTTTTCCAAGTTCCTCGCAAGTGTTGCTGCAAGTATCTGGATTTACGTATTCGTCTGTTCCATCGCAACAATCGCAAACACCATCATTGACTCGAGAGCTCGGAATGTTCTGAGACCTGTGGCCGGCATTTGCACAGTGGAATACGCCGTTTATACAAGCCGATGTACCAGGCTCATCACTGCCGTCGAAGCAGTCACAATAGTCATCGTTCACATGACTAAAGGGTATCGTAACTGTACCATCCAAACATGTGAAATCTTTTGTCGGTGTGTACAAAGACGCTTTCGCTAACGAGACTCCGCGAGGCCGGGGAACGTCCGAATGGGCACATATCACAAAACAACTAAGCAGCAATATCACTGAATACACTTGGTCGCACCATTTCAAATTCAACATGGTTTTAATTTATACTGATTTATTACAAAAATAAAGATGCCGGTTTCGAGAAATGCGAGGAATGAGACGAGAAACTGCTGTTTTGCAAGACAGAGCTAATGACATTACTTCGCTGACGTTTACCAACCACGGATTAGCAGTAGTGCTGTGATACTTTAGCACGGCTCTCATTATGTGCTAAACATCGAGTGTTTGTGATAGTTAAACGATAAATACCGGTTTAGGAAGTACAACTCTATGTATAACGATTGATTGATAGTATATTCATTATAAATTTACCTCTATTGATTGAAGCATTGTTGTACAGGCTCAGTGTTTGGTTTGTGTATTTTGGGGTTGTTTTACAGAAAATAATAATTTGAAGCACTGAAAAAACCTTACTTTGAAGAAATAACCGTATGTAAGAAAAACCACGGATTAATATCAACATGGAAACGATATTAGAACAGCAACGCAGCTATCATGAAGAACGTGAACGTATTATGGATGCTATGGTCAAGGAGATTCTACATAAGAAAACTGGGGTAAGTAAAGTATAAAAATACTTAATATCACAACAAATACTAGTATAATTTGCTTTACAACATACATGACCGAGTAACTTGTCATAAATCCTTAGAACGTACAATTTAAAACCTAAAATTTGTAAGGCACCATTGTTGAATACAATAATTGCAATGTTGTGCATATTATTCTTAATAATTTTGTGTTACAGAACTGAATAGAACAGATAACTGTATTTCCGTTTCTGTATGCATGTGTTGGGAATCTAACATATTATTGTAGTTATCATTAAGATTACTATCTACTATAATGACCTTTTTTTTTTAAATGTGTACATTAATTTTTACTGGTGTATTTCCAGCATCGAGAAACTATTAATGGAGACCATCGCCTAAAAAATCTTCATGATGTAAGTTCATCTATTAAATATGTTAATCATTATGATATACTGTTGGTTCCACTGTCCAACACTAAACATGATTGTAACAATTAAAAATAAATTGTTTCTATACCCTCATTAAAATACAATGTCACAAGAAATAATCTACTATGCAGGAGGCCACTTTTTCTACACACCTTACTCTTTTATTCAGGGTCAGAAATGAATAACAGTACAGTTAGAAGCTTTGTTAAAAACAAAATTCCCAAAGAAGAATGAGTCACTATATTTGTCAATTAGTTGTAATATGAAACAATATTTTCAGCGGTATATTGAATCATCAATAAAACTAAAGGAACTCTACGAAGACAAGGATGGTTTAAGAAAAGAAGAAATATCAGCATTGTCCGGTCCAAATGAATTTCAAGAGTTCTATGCTCGACTGAAACAGATAAAAGAATTCCACAGGAAACATCCTAATGAGGTGAGAAATGTATAATTTAACCTATACTACTATTAAAAAGAAGAAATATTAACATGCTATGTTTATTACATTATGAATTTACTATTGCCTATTTGTATTGGAGCTTTTAGGTATGATGCTAAAGAAATACACCAGGTTGCCAAGAATATTCTTAAAGCAAATGAATAATAATTTACTAATACCAGAACTGATTAGTATCACTAGAAGGCTACTTGAATTGTTGTTGAACAGAGGTTGGAATTTTTTTATGCTATTTTGGTTGCCAAATAGTGTTTGACAAAATCACTTATTGATATAGGACTAATAACCAACCACAATTTTCTATGTAATATATAAAGTACTCATTGCAATGTCTTATTAAAACCTCTTTAGATACAAATAAGGTATGACTAAAGTAAACTGAATAGATAGTAAAGTCACTGGAAGAAAACCTTATTATTGTTATGGAGAGATTGGACAGTAACCATTTTTTTTTGTTGTAGAAACCTAGATATAACCTGTGTTCTAGTAATATCACACAGTTCACACGGAACGCCAAATGCAGTCAGTAGTTGTATTGATAAGTGAATTTATCGACATATCAAGCACTCATCATCAGCCACACACCCACTGTTGAGGGGCCTCCCCAATGATTACTACCATCATTTGGGGGGGGGGAATGCCAATAATCACTAACTTTTTTTAATCACTATGCACAAGCGTTTGATCACCATCCTGCCTGATGTTAAGCAGCGACGTCGACTATTCTTGGCAGGTGGGTTGGCGATCGCAGTGGTGTTGTGGTTTAACTCACAGAGAGTGCTGCCCATCCTCTGGAGTTCCCCTGGTCGGGAAATGTGGGGCTGGGGTGGTGACGCTTTTATTCTATCCGCTCACTATGTGTAAACAATACAAGCATAAAAAATTCTATAACTGTTGATGAAGCGTAGTTATTTGGTTATGTTTGAGGTAAACAAAATAATTAATGCTCGCAATTCCTTATTCCAGATTTCAGTTCCCATGTCAGTTGAGTTTGAAGAAATTGCTAAACAAAGAGAGAATCCTGCTGAAGATCTAACAAGTAAGACAAATTATATTGTTTGTGCTTACAACTTGTCCTTCAGAAATTTTAAAATCTTATAGCTCAATGTGTATTACAACTTACAAGTGAGGAGGTCAATATCAAAATAGCAACTTATTCATTTTTCTTTCTTAATTTTTTTTCTCGAATTTCGTTTGACATGTTGAATGCAAAACATCCTGGAGAAGAAAAGTTAAACCAAACTGCTTAAATTCCTTTTAATAGGGTAGTGTTAATAAAAAACGATTTTATTTCAAAATAATAATAATCCAATAATAATTTCTAGAAATGTTCCAGGCACAAGCTTTTTATTATTAGCTGCAGGGGTGCAAACTTGTGATTTCCTACTCACCAGTTATCCAAGCATTATGTCACAAAATAAAACTTTTTGTGTGTGTTGTTTTACAACAAAAAAAAGCTCTTAAAATAGAACTTTATGTGGTCTAAAGTGATTTTCGGCCTCTACCATCCAAACTAGATCCTGGGGAAAGTGGACTAATCAACCGTCTTATTGTTCGATTTCAGCACCTGTGGAGTTCACAGATGAGGAAGGTTATGGAAAATACCTTGATCTTCATGAATGCTACGAAAAGTTCATCAACTTGAAGGGCATTGAGGTATGTTCCTTTATTAATGTTTAAAAATAAATATTATAGCTTTTTTTTGTTTTTTTTTTTGTCTTTTTTTGTTGTCTCATAGAAAACTATCCATGTTAAACTTTTCCAAACAATTGAAATAATCCATCACACCTTGTCCCTTTTGTCCTTGTCTTCGCACTTATCATATGCCAAGAATCTGGTTACCAGCCCAATGTAAAAACTCATATTATTATGCATATTAGTCATAATATTAGTATAGATTAGGTCATAAGGTAAATTTTCACTTGTCATAATATAACAACTCTACCTTATTGTTGCTTTAGTGAGACAGTGTCATAAAAACCACCGGTCTTGGCTGGTCGTATGAAAGTGTATTGCCTTCACTTGTCTTACATTTCCACACGTCGTTAATCAATGCCATTCAATTTCAGAAAGTGGACTACATAACTTACCTGAACATATTCGACCATCTCTACGATATACCGCGCGAGCGTAAGAACACAGACTACAGGAACTACATCAGAGCGTTGTTGTCATATCTGAAGGACTTTGTGAGTCGCGTCAAACCTCTACTGGATCAAGCACAGGAGATGGCGGCGGCGCACCAGGAGTTCATCAAGCAGTGGGAGGCTGGCACGTTCCCTGGTTGGCCGGTGAGTAGACAACTTTGCTCGGTGGAATTTTGAACTGTCTCCATTACGAAGGTCTTCAAGTCGCGGGTGAATAAGTACCTACTGAACAAGTGTGCTCCATCGTAGACCACATCGCTGCTTAACATCAGGCAGGATGGTGGTCAAACGCTTGTTCATAGTGATTAAAGAAAAAAAAAAACGAAGATGAACATTTCCACTGACAGATAGGTCTAGTGATCTGGTCAGTTGTTCGTAGAATACGATATAACAAAATGTCAAACATGTTGTTTTGTGAATGTTTGGCCGGTGGAAATAGGGTTATACCTATAGTTCGACTGAGATGAGATGTTTAATAGTACTGTTTTACACATACTTTCCCCCCGTTATAAACACGAAAACCTTTTCGGTGATTCTCGACAGAAAAGATTGCAGAATGCATTATTAAAGTGTGTTTGTTAATTATAGAAATAACTACGTAGTTAGAAGTATTTACATTTGAGAGTTTAGGGTAACGTTATATCTCCAACCGGAGTGAGTGTAGGTTTGAATTGTTTCACGAACAGAACCCAAAAACTACTTGAAAATTGTCCAAACAGATTGAAAATATTGTCATCTTCCTAACACTACCACACAAATTAGGATATTTCCATTGCTTTAACTCTTTAACAAGCAGAAGGTATGTTTGAAATTAATTGATTTTAGACTGTATTTCAACGGACTACAGTTCAGAACTAAGTGGGATCTATATTCCATCTGCCTGGTAAAGGGTTAACATAATGTGGTAAAAATTGTTTTCTAAACAGAAAGAAACAGGCGGCGCTTTGACGAATGTTGGCGCTCACTTGGACCTCTCGGCTTTCTCCTCGTGGGAGGAGCTGGCTTCCCTCGGCCTCGACAGACTCAAGTCCGCCTTGATGGCTCTGGGACTGAAGTGCGGGGGGACCTTGGAGGAACGTGCTCAAAGGTAACATTTGTTTAACGTGTAACGCTGCAGAGTATTTGAAAAAAAAAAGGGAAAGTAGAATGTTTTATAAACTTTCTGGCCAGTATCATAATAAATATTTTATTTATCCGACAATTAAAGAAAAATGTGTAGGTCGTAAATTGTGGCCGGTGTTCGACTCGTCGTAATAGTAAATCTCAGCAGTCGAAGTCTATCTATCAGTTGAAAGTGGGGATGATTTCTTTTTTAAATAAACAGAATCACCACTGGTTTCTCGACGAATAATCATTTTACTCAATCAAAAGTCGTTGATCAGCGATGTAATTGGGCTTTTGGGGCTGTTCTAGTCATAGGGCTCTTGAATTGATTTGATCGCGTTGTAAAATAACCCACGAACTAGGAGGTAACAGTACATAACGTTCGTACAGGTTGTTCAGCACAAAGGGCCAGACGGCGTTGGACAAATCGCTTGTGGCAAAGAAGGGCGCTAACAACAAGGCCAAGGCCTCCATTCAGCAGCGCCACAAGGAAATCGCTGCCATAGAAGCCCAGGTTTACAGGTGAGTCGACTCAAAATTCGAATGTCAAATCGATGTCGCTCAAAGAGGTGGTGCATGGTGGTCAGAAACGTCAACGTTCTTATAGTATCAATCAATCAAAATGTTCAGACCAAAAAAATCAAACCACGAAGTAATGTTGTTTTGAGAATAAAACTGGGCCAATGTCTGTAATAAATTTTTTGTTATGCTTAATAAATAATGTCTGGAGAAGAAAAAAGTATAAAATTCTAGGTGAAATTATACTAATGGGGAATTATCTTTAACGTTTTTCTGACAGATTTTCGGGTGGAAAACTGTCATTACTGCCATACTTTACATAACTTACAAACAAAGTATGACAGTAATGACAGCTCTCCGCCCGAAAATCTGTCAGAAAAACGTCAAAGAAAATTCCCCATTCGAAATTAACCCATTAGGAACCAATACAGAATAAAGAACAAGCAATAATATTCATAGTTAAGACACGACAACGTCTGTCGTGTCATCTACTACTAAATAATATAGGAAAAAAGTTCCATGTTCAAAATTTGAATTTTATATTTTTTTTTTTATTGTTTCGTTTACAAGTGGCCAGTAAGCGTAAGATGTGGCAGGTTGACGATGAGTGGTGTGTGGGTGTTTGCGGCGAGCAGGTTCGCGACGACGGTGTCGGAGGAGCGCGGCGCGACGGCGGAGAACGTGACGCGGCGGCAGGCGCGCGCGGCCGGCGAGCGCCGCGACGACAGCGCCGACGACAGCGGCGACGACAGCGCCGACAACGACTCCGACGACGACGAGCTGCCATACAACCCCAAGAACCTGCCGCTGGGCTGGGACGGGAAGGTCGTTATTACATTTACCTACGTCACTTTGTCAGTTTGTCATTGTTCGTCTTCAATCCTTTGGAAGATTATTATTAAAAATAAATGTACTACATTGTAATTTTTTATGTCGATATTTCAACAATCTGACAATTTGGTTGTGCTGTAATTATTTCTGTCTGCACTATAAAAACAGTGTAATATTTTCATAAAAAAATACTTAAACATTGAAGAACTTCAAAATACTCAAAAAAACTCCTTGTTCAAAATGCTTCATCAAGTTACACATTTGATTCCAGCTACTAAACTATTTTCACACCAAAAACGCTTGCCATCGTCTCTCGGCAAAGTCCTGAGGATAGTGATTGACACTGATTGATTGATTGTAATTAATATGTTTAGCTCTCTTCAATCTGTTAGCACACTATATCGGCGAAAAAGTTTCGCCACATCGTCTCTTGCGCAAATTCCCGAAATCATTGCGTGATCGTTCCTAATGTCTTTTGCAGCCAATCCCGTACTGGTTGTACAAATTGCACGGTCTCAACATCAGCTACACGTGCGAGATATGCGGAAACTACACGTACAAGGGCCCCAAGGCGTTCCAGCGGCACTTCGCTGAATGGAGGCACGCGCACGGCATGAGATGTCTCGGGATACCCAACACGGCTCACTTCGCCAATGTCACGCAGATTGAAGACGCTTTGGCGCGTAAGTTTTGCTGTTTTTTTATACCTAGTTACATACTGAAATCCCGCATTGCATAACCAGACCATGCTACAATGGCCTCTCGATCGAAGGTCTAACTGTGTGAACTGAGGAGTTTTCCTTAAAAAAATCCCACGAAAGAGAGAGAAGAAGAAAGATGAGACGAACGACACATTAAGACACTTTCCAAACATTTGTTACAATTAAGAAAACATTTCTTGTTAGATACACACATCAAAAGTGTCTAGGGATCAAGAACATTTTAGCTCTAAAAAAAATCTAATTTATTTAAATCAAATCTAATCCTCTGTATGGGTCCCCTACCTAATTTCCCATGCCTGTATCAATGACTTATCACCACATTTTGAATAAATTATGAATGAATTCAGTTTTTGTAAAGTATAT
>SJJU01009228.1:0-13197 GCA_012932125.1 Conopomorpha cramerella | reverse complement strand
TGAACGTAGTTGCCAGGCTAACTAGAAATACGTCATCACGATGTCCGATATTATCCTAACACACGCATGTCGTAAAGTTTAGTGCAGACAACGCCCATTGTCGCCATACATGAACTACGATGTCCTACATATTATTTTAAACGCAAATTTTTGTGACAATCTTACCTTTTATTGACACTTTATTGCACAACGTTGTACAATGGCGGACTCAAGCTTAAAGCATTTTCTACCAGTCAATCATACATTGTAAGTTTGAATAATTAGAGGGTGCCAGAAAATACAATAGGAAGAAATAAAATGTTTACATTTAAAAATGTACATTAAACAATAAAGGGCAAGTACTATATTTTCATTTATATAAGTGTATATTCTGTATATTTGTTATTCAACACGAAAACCAACTATTTACTGAACACATTTCGACAAAATCTGTTGATAAGGTAGAAATATGGTTCATCTTAAGACACATTCCCATGGGAACAGAATAAATGAGATAACACGCAGGTAACAACGCAGTGCACAGATAGTGAGGCATTTTTCCCGTCCCCTGTTCCATGTGGAACCCTTGTTGCTCAAAATTTACACGTGGCTTAAGGGAGTATTGGTGACCTCTATTTATCATAAACGTACATTTTGTACGTCCTTGCTATCCCATTTTCAGGATCAACGTGGGAGTCACAAAACTGTCATAACTCGCCATAGACATCTGTTAGATTAACAGCTTAAAGTGACATTTTACTAGCGATCTCTAAACGCGGAATACACAAAGTTGACAACGTTTGTGCACTGTTAGGTCCCAAAAGCTAAAGGTCATCTAAATACGGACAAACTGATCTAAGTATGTTGATGTACATCAACTAGTTAGTCAGTTTTATAAATACATTTCTTAGTACCAAAGAAAATTGGCAATTTTAGATTTACCAAGCAAATTTTATTGTATCCGGTAACAAATTTAGCGTAGATATTTATTTCTATATCCAGCAGAGACGGCATCAGCTATTTAGCTCTGCTACCCGCAAAATTCTGTTAGAACCTCTAAACATCGTTGCTACATTACCTACGTACCGACGCCGTGTTATGAAATGACTTGGAAATGACTCGTTTATCAAATAAACACAGCGTCGGCGCCGGCTTCTAAGGCACCTGAGGGAAATGAGCCAGGCACACTGTCAAGGTCCCCGTCTCAACATCATGTTAGATTCAAACAAATTCTGTTCTGCTTAAGCTCACTATAGAGTAGGTATCTGCTAAGCTTTGTTAAGAAGTTTTCAATAAAATTATGCTTATTAAAGAAGATAATTACCAACCCAGTTACCAATAAATGCGCTGTTACCTAATTTATTATTAAACTGGTTACTCTGTATTTGTTGTATAACTTTAATTCGATTGATATGAATACAATTTTATTGACCATAATTACAGTTTTATTATGAAAAGTTTTGAAATAAATTTAAATGGGACCGACCACACAAGAAGCACCAACTTTCAAAAATCAAACAAAAAAAAAAGTTCAATCACCCAGTCTAAATTACATAAAAAGTACAGTCGAATTGAGAACCTCCTTCTTCATTCAAGTCGGTTAAAAAGGATTTTCTTATAAACTCTTTACGGTAAGATTACTAAGCTTTGTTGTAGATGCCCATTATGAATATTATGCAAGGAAATTCGACAAAATTATCTTAACTTAAAATCTGATCTACTACACAACATAGGTAAATACAATTTTCCGATGCGGAAACGGTGTACAGAACCTTGGGAGAGACATCCTGAAAAACTGTCTTTCTTAGTGCGAACCAGATTGTGGAGTTACCTGAGCCTGGTTATGAATCTTTCCTACGCAGTACTTACTTATGGTACTTGGCAGGCGGGTTGACGATGGCAGTGGTGTTGTGGTTTAGCTCACAGAGAGCGCTGCTGCCCGTCCTCTCTGGATAGTGCCTTCGGTCGCCACTTAACAACCCCAAAACGGGAAAAGTTGTGTTGGGTTAGTGACATAATAGTATATTCTCATCGCAGAATCCACACGGCTTAATGCATGCGGATGGGATTTGTTCTATAGAACAAGATTCTGTCTCTTACTTTTCCTACATAATGAATAGGACGAATAAACAAATGTTGTACAAGAACGCCATGTGCTATAGAACAACATGTGTGTGTATTTACACACACCATACATGCATATAATGGCAGATTAATATTGTTAATAATATACATACGGCAAGAACAAAGTTTGCCGGGTCAGCCAGTATGCAATAAAAAAAACAGATTGTGATTATGTGTAGTCAACGCTAAAGTCACCAATTAAGAAGTCTGAACTCATAGTATTAGAATGCCACTGGCTCAATTCACTCAGCACAGTAGGTACCTAATGCTACCAATCAGTTGGAGACTAATGAATAGCAGACGATGCATGACATGCACTTAAGCTTAGCCTTTGTCGGGAGAGGCATGAAGGATTGATAGGATGAAGTACCAATATCCGTATTTCAATTAGGAACACTATCCTATCTGTTCTCTACGCCGATACAGAATAATGTATTCAAAGTTTCGTAATAAGTAAGTACATGTGTACATATTATATAGATTCACGCATATCTCCACCCAAACTAGGTAGGCAGCGGCAATATACCTCCTTGTTACGATCCTGACACATCACTTCTCATCATCAACATTTCTTTTATCTAAGTCAAGATACATAGGTACCTAAATAAATTAAAAAAAACTGTTCTTAATATTCACATTTATGGCACTGGTGTGTGCTAGTCACTATCATATTAAATTAAGTAACAGATTTCCTGAAATTTTAAATATTTAAATTTGTATGTTCTGATTGTTACTCATACTATAAAATAAATTGTCACCGCATGCAGAATCAAACATCGCTAATTATTGCATCGCATTGCTCATTAGTACCTATCACTAACCAACAAAATCACAAATTTCATCATGTTTACCACAACAAAATATTATCAAAATTTTATAGTGTGATTAAAAACCATAATTAACCACATTGGTATATGTTGAGGTTATTAATTACTATTATTATATTATAGTTTATTTATACGGCCACGTATACGCAGACCCGGTGTGGTTAGAACAAAAAAAATAATCGTCCGTTAATTTCGTGTTGATCCATCATTCGTTTTCGGAAACGTTCACCAATCGCAGCTTGCACAATGGTGCTGTATCATGATTGGTCTAACGTTATTAAAAAGAATGAATCTACACGAAACGAACGGACGTTTTCTGAGTGTTCTGCCTTCACTGTACGGCAGATGTACACGTGTTGGCGCATCGACAACGGCGATCTTAGAGCGCGAGATCAAATTAAAAAAAAAACTATGAACCTCGTTGACCAGAATGGGCCTAGTTGCCGAGTCAGAAAGGCGGCCCTTCTCTAAAAGAAGGATCCTTTAGCATGGGTGCGAGTACCACATAATCCGCTGTTGTCCTCGCCAGCTGTGGAGTATCCCCACGATAATAAAGGGGGTAAAGTCTGCTACGCTCTCGTAGTCGCATCGCTTTGAACGATGTGACTAAGTATCACTGTCATAGGACTAAGTAATACATGGTTATATCTTTATTTCTTGGTTACATTTTTTTAAATCAGAGAACCTGAGAAAACTCTGCATACTTGCACTTACTTGGTTTACCAAAAGTCTTACAGCTTTAAGAACTTACAGCTTTCAATTACTGAAACACTCAAAAGACTGCTGTACCTACGTACGTGGTTCAAATACCTAGTTCTTTCATTACTTTAATGTATACAATAAATATAATTATTGCCACTAATTCAATGCTAAACGTGAAAAGTATTGTTAACATTTTTTTTGTCTTGGTTTGTTTCCTGAAAAATTTCACACTGACTATATATAGTTTATACAACACTAGTAGACGCCCTGTGATTTCATCCGCGCTAAAGATATTTTTTTTGCAATGAAACTTTTTTTTAAGCTTACATAATATGAGCTCCTGGCGATAATTTGGTGCTTCCTTTTAATGGTGAAAGAAAATTACGGAAAGAGACGACAGACGTTCTACGCCATAATTCAGGCTAGACT
The DNA here is from genome assembly GCA_012932125.1 of Conopomorpha cramerella. Classification (NCBI taxonomy): domain Eukaryota; kingdom Metazoa; phylum Arthropoda; class Insecta; order Lepidoptera; family Gracillariidae; genus Conopomorpha; species Conopomorpha cramerella. The sequence goes on along the minus strand of SJJU01009228.1, from coordinate 9,136 downwards.
AATTGATCAAGTGTGATTACGGAATAAAATTCTATACATCTCGGTAGGCATTATTATATAAATTGAGTTTTTTTTATGTTACCTATTTAGATTCCTATAGGTCTATTATGTTCCTAGGCTGACTGTCCTCGCAAACGGGCATGGAATGCGTTAATAACCAATTTCTATTCACGTCACATACATGCTGGCCTTGAATCGTAGGGTAACAGCCAAATTACTCGAAATTGAAGAATGGTGGCGTATTTTTGTCGTTCTTTTACGATTTTTCTAGGTTCAATGGTTCAGATTTGACGTGTTATGTATATAGAATATTTATTTTTTTGCAAATACGCAACAGTATATACAATATCCTTCCTCGTGTTAAGCTGTTATGCGGTTTAAAATTACGTTTGCTTGACTGTTCATTCGTCACTTTGCCACTTGTACAAAAGTTAGCCGAAGTAGGTACGTTTTTCATAACCCAACACCCACCATATAAACCAATACTAACAAAAAAGTAACTGGAACCTATCTGCAACGATTGCAGCACAACTCACTAGTTATTAAATATTTGGCATGAAATGAATAAAACAATGATGAAAAATGTTCGATAGTGAAATAATACGAAATACAATATTCATACAATTATTTACCTCATTTATAAAACATTTATTATTGCGCCTTGTACCTCGTAACAAGTTATAAACGACATTAATACGTTACAAAGTCAAAACTTAAATCTCAAATAGTGCTGGCATTAGCTAAAACTTCACAAGATTTACTAGGGACTTCGAAATAGTTGAGGTAGATTATCCCTATTGGGTAGGGTGACAAATTATACCATCTAAGTAACTGAAACTGTAATAAAAGATCTAAGTTTTTGTTCGCACCGCAATTCACAACCAGATATAGGATTCCTAATGGCAAAAGTTCTATTGCTCTTATCGATTATCACCAAAATAATGCTTGTTTAAATTTTGAAATCAGATACAACGATGTATATCTTAATGGTGATTTAATGGAGGGCGTGGGCAGCATAGAATAAGAACTCTATTTCCTGGAGCCACCTGTCTCTAATCTAGTAGAAATATTCTTCTACTTTTGCCTATCTGGATCGTTTAATCCATTCATCTACCAGATACAATATCTGATACATCAATAAGGTTAAAGTTGAAGTCATAAGGTGCAATTCGCGATATTAATCCTCTTCAATACAATAATATACAAATAATATACCTACCAAGGGAACTGTGACATATTGACGATCCCAACAACGTTTCTAAGACCATTATCGGGGTCTTTTTACACGCAGTATATTATGTTACATACGGTCATATTAACCCTCAATGCCCGGCAGAAAGTGACCTAGTAGGAACTTTATTATCTCCACTTTGTTCCAGATGGATACTTCGACCATTGGGATTTTTAGTGTAAGTGTATAGCTAACATTCCCATCTACTCTAAGATCTCTTCGATCATTTTCACGTGCTTGATGATGGAACTCAAATGTTTTGTTATGAACTGCTCTAGTTCCGGATATTAAGATTCAAAGTAAAAAATAAATAAAAATAAATACACTTCACGCCTTTAATGCCAAAGAGGGGTAGGCAGAGGCACTTGCTAAAGCAAGTACCCACGGTTCGCCAAGCGTATTTAAGGGGGGTGGGATGGGTGAGCCCATCGCCGTTATAGGGTTCACACACCCTGTGGTGTGCGGGTTTCATCACAATGTTGTCCTTCACCGTACGAGCGTTGCGTTGCGTACATAGGCTCTGAAAAAGAGTCCCATTGGTACTCGTCCAGTAGCCGGTCTCGAACCCGGGACCTCCCGGTTACAAGTCAAGTATCCGACCAACTAATGCTCTTTCTATTCAATGTCATTCATTCTTTTTCGAGCGAGTACGTAACTTCTCTTGATCTGCCCCCAGATGTACCTACTATGAGCTGATGATCAATGTATATCATTTGATACACTGAAAGTTTATGAATTCTCTCATAAAACTTCATTAATATAGACAGTGCCCGAGTCGCTAAGACTAAGCTATATAAATCTCACTATTATTCAGTTTAACGACTGTTTGCAAGTAAACCGCATCTGGGACTTACAGCTTAACTTGACGTTTGAGGCACGCAAACCCTTTAGTTATTACCTATTATATAATACCCACATAAAAAGGCATGATGACGTTGATAGTCTGCCATTCCAAGATAGTGCTGGGTGTTCTAGTTTAAAAGTTTCATTATCATATATCATAGTGACTGCGATGCTAGATTTTCGCCATACTAGACAATATCTCTTAAAAATACCTTTGAAACATTGTTTTTTTAAACATAATCTACAGTAAAATACTATTCAAAGACGTAAAACCGATAGTGTGTCAGGAACGTTCCACGATACGTATATCTATCTATACATAAATACAGACATGTTATTTTAAAGACATACAGTCTAATGATATGCCACCTTGCGATATTATTACCAACTAGTACACCCGACATACGTTGTTTTCGTATAATTCAACTCCTTTCAGTATACGATTGTGCAAAGATGAGATTTAAATAAATAAATATTTTACAACAACACACACATAGTCTTCATCCCATGTTAAGCAGCTAAAGCACTTCTGTTATGGAATTCAGACAACGAAATATACTTTCATATATACTTATATAAATAAAAAATCCAGACACATCTAACAAGTACTTACAAGCTCACAATCTAAGTACCTGTCAATGGTGGGCAACGGGCAACAAAATAGAGGCAGGCAGTGCGATTACTACACCAACGGGTCCGTCGAGCTTTATGCTACGAAATTAGTAAATGTTTCTTCTATTTGGCCCCGTATTATAATTTTATGCAGCTGTAAATTGTAGGAAAGACAGGCCTTTGCCCTGCAATGGGATTCAGTAGGCTAAAAAAATGTAGATAGTACACAACTTTACCACAGAGTTCATACACACATATCACATATATTGGTACAATTCTGATAATATTATGCAGAGGTAAATTGTAGGGAAGAGAGGCCTTTGCCCTGCAATTTGATTCAAAAGTCTAAAATAAGTTTAGATAGTACACAACTTACCCACAGAGTTCATACAGACATATCACATATATTGGTACAATTCTGATAATATTGACAGTATCATAGGACGTATCGCAATATAGTGTTATCATTATAGATTAAACCGTATATCTTCAAATCCGTGATACTGGCATGAGCGTTATTGATGTGTAATATACTAAACAATATAATATTATTTTCTATCAGTATTTTCTCGACAGCCATGGCTGAACTGTGTTTGAAAGGTTTAAGTACTTTTAGCAGTGTCGATGAGGAATTACGATTCGAATCTCCTGATAATACTAAAAACGACCACAAAGAGTTTATTCTTCTCTATGAAAAATGTCCGTCTCTGTGGAATCCAAATAACAAACAGTACTTAAATAGTACTAAAAGAAATGAGGATCTTGATAAGTTGTTGCAAGTTTACAAGAATATAAAACCAAAGGCAACTAGAGATGACGTTAGAAAAAAAATTAACAGTCTTCGCAGCAATTTTAGGTAAGATAGCCTTTGATTTTATGACAAATAAAATACAATAATCGGTAAGTATGATCTGTAGATGTATATTTAAATGTTATGTAAGTTATTTTATTTTGTTTACAGAAAGGAATTAAAGAAAATTGATATTTCAAAAAGACCTGGTTGTGCAACTGAAGACCTGTACAAACCGACGTCTTCAACATTTCATCTTCTCAAATTTCTTACGACTATTGAAAAACCAAAGCTGAAAAAGGTAACTTAACATGTTTAAAGCATTTTGTCACAGGTTGTCATGTCCACAAAATACTGTTAAAAGTTCCGGATGAATGATTTTGTAATTGAACAACTTTTTTGGGTTCTAATATTATGTTAAAAGGTACACACAGTATAATAATGTAGTTTTCGTATTCAGCATATACGATTTTAATACTAGAGTGAATAATTATCTATTAAAAAAATACATTTAGCTAATTAATTGTCTATATACTTAAACTTTACAATTTCTTTATTTACAGAACACTGATGGTGAATCATCTACATTCAAGAGGTCAAGAACAGAAGAGAAGAGTTCTTTAGTAATTTCATCCATTACAAGCCCATCGCCGGTAAACAAAAGGAAAAGTTCGGGAACTCTAGCTCAACAGAACAAATTAATCGACGCATCCAGCTCATTGTTATTTGAACCCTCAGTATCTTCAAAGCACGTTCTGAATCCAATCACTGCCGTATGGTCTGAAAAATTAAGGAGTCTGCATCCAACCCAGAAACTGTATGCCGAAAAAGCCATAAATGATGTATTATTTGAAGCCCAACTTGGTAATTTACATAGAAATTCAGTTCAGATCAATGCAATGTCACCAATATCGGCAGTTTTTCCAAACACACCTTCACCTGTTGGATACCCTTACACACCTTCGCCTGTCAAACCTATACTAGAAAATTTAAATTCTGATACTTCTGACTCTGGTGTACCTGGTATATCGACGTTCTATCCTGGCTCACAAATATGAAAATTGATAAGTACTGAGAACTCATAGTGAGAAGTTCATAGTGATTAAAAAAAAAAAAATATTTTAAGACGTGTTTTCATCTGAAAGCGGTGTAGGCACTAAACAAAATGCCACACGATCACCAAGCATACTTAACCCAACAGAATAGGTGGGCCGTAGACGTTGTAAGGCTCACGCACGTTGTATTACGAAGAAAATATAATATTAAATTAGCATATGTTGCTTTCCTTTGCCGTGACCTTACTCGCGAAGCGGTAGTGTATCTATTACAAAAGAAACTCCAAATGTCAACGGGGACTCAACAACGCTACTCTCTTCGACTACTATATGAGTAGATCTATATCTCAATAAAGACCTTTACGTGACTATTCTATGTGGATGGGTGTGTGCTGCTTCCCGGAATCGACATCTGCTGCCGTCACTATCCTTTACAATAAAGGCATTTGTTGTGTGTACGTGTGCGTGTGTGATTTATCATGCGTCAGAACCACGCGTGCTGATTTTTTATTGATAGAGTAAGTGTGAATATCTATAATAAATGAAAAGCTACTAAGAGTGTATATGTTACGGTCGAAACCGGTAAACACTCCAAACATCTTATATATAAAAATGAATTGCTGTTCGTTAGTCTGGCTAAAACTAGAGAACCGCCGGACCGAATTGGCTTATTTTGGTCTTGAATTACAGATGGAAGTCCAGGGAAGGTTTAAAAGTTGTATTTCTTCCAATACACGGGGTACAAAGGCGACTTCCTATGGCAAAACAAATGTTTGCCGAGACAACTAGTATTTTATAATAAATTATCGTGACCAGATTTTATCAGCTAAAAGTGGTTTTGTCTATGATTTTTTTTGGGTATTTCTCTATCTCTCTTTTTGGCTTCAGATAAGATTTGATTCCTACCCAGGAGGACATAGTCGGATTTCCTGCAGTCAACTTTCACATCTGCAATGATTACTACGCATTCTCTTCGACACAAAAACAAATTGCTATTACCTACTTCAAACCCATGCCATGGCATGGCACCTATCAATGCCATGGCATGGCAATATATCATGGCATATGTCATGGCAATTAAAATCTATAATCAATTACCTAAAACACTAAAATCTGAACCAAAGAACTTTTGTAAAGCCCTAAAGCAATGTTTAATTAATAGAGCCTATTACAGCATCTGCGAATACTTTGACAATAAGTAAGTAAACTCACTACATTCATAAAAAAAAAACTTAAAAAATCTCACGTCTACAAGAATACTTTAATGATAAACTATAAAAATGTCCACCACAAATAGGTTAAACTATAAACATTATGCAAACAGATAAGTAGGTAGATACTATGCAACATATTGTTCATATAGTAATTCTTTCTTTGTTAAAAAATTTGTATTAACAAAATAATTTTCTAGTTACTGCACTACAACTAAAACGCTTTATCGTTATATTATTAAGTATCTGATTGTATCACCACTTGCTCTGCCCAACAAAGCTCATGATGTTGTACCTCATATAGTCTGTGCTAATGTTACATCCTAAATTGTGGAATGCAATAAAGAATTGAGAATAATAATTTATAACGCATTTTCATCTTCTAAAAAATTGCTAGTATACTCACTTAATTATTGTAAGTAGGTCTTGTTAACTTAGTATCAATATCTTATTACAACATGAAATGAAAGTAATTATCTTCCATTTATAACGCATTTTCATCTTCTAAAAAATTGCTAGTATACTCACTTAATTATTGTAAGTAGGTCTTGTTAACTTAGTATCAATATCTTATTACAACATGAAATGAAAGTAATTATCTTCCACAAGTACGTGGGGCGAGTGATAAAGTTTCTAGAACGAGATTCCCTGATGGCAAGTCCTAATTAAATAAAATTATCTATGTAACCTAGGCATTGCGCTTCAATTTATAACCTAGAAACAGGTCACACAATTAGTTTATGATAATAGCAATCTCATGGGCGTTGTTACGACCATCCCATATTAAAGTTACCTAGGCATTAAGTAATCCTCAAATAACAAAGGCAAACTCATAGCAAATGCAAACGAAAATGAGCTCTATTGTATTAAGATAGTGTTGAGTTAAACAGTCCTAGAGATTTTTACTTGGTGACCGTAACATTGCTTGATGAATATATTTTACATAACCCTACTGTAGGTACAGAAGGGTTAATACAAATTGTCATCTCGATAATAATATTCATAAATGAGTTTATTATTTACGCATCGACATCATTGCAACTGATATTTTTTACACACTCGTCATAATGGATTCGTCGTAATCCACGCTAATGATATCTCGAGTTTGAAAAGGTCTACATAATTATGAACCTTTGATAAATTTCAAATCAATCTAAAATGGACAAAGCGCTGCGTACTACTCCACAAAAAACAGCATTAAAAATATTAATGTCAATGACGTATCACTCGGAACATCAGCTTTTCATTTTTCATAAGCCTACCTCTAAAGTCTTGCCTTATAAAGGAGACTTAATAATGGAACAATTAAATTCATGGCCTACTTCATACCTTAGCCCATTAGCTTTTGCCAGCCTATCATGTTGTAATTCTATCTCGCTCATTATGTAAGTTACCAGAGAATGATAGAAGTAATATTCAGTTTATATACTTAGTTTGTTATATTATCAAAAAATGACGCCTACGGTGTTCTATGTCGACCATCAATCAAACCGAAACTCCTTGCAACAACTTCAATCAGTATTGAAGATGTGTCACGACATAAAAAATCTACAGCATCTGTGGTCCAGTTGGTTGGATACTTGACTTGTAATCGGTAGGTCGCGGGTACGAGTCCGGCTACTGAACGTGTACCAACCTCTTTTTCAGAGCCTATGTACGCAAACAACGCTCGTACGGTGAAGAACAACATCGTGATGAAACCCGCACACTACAAGGTGTGTGAACCCTATAACAGCGATGGGCTCACCCCCTGTCACGTTGGGTTAAATACGCTTGGTACAACGTGGGCATTTGCTTAGCAAGTGCCTCTGCCTACCCCGCTTTGGGATTAAAAGTCGTGTATTTAATATAAAAAAATCTAAAGTTTATTTTAAAATTAATAGTGACCTCTATGTCATACAGGAAAATGAGTTTAAAATGCCTTATTCCGAAGCTTCACTTAACTTGTCAGTTGTACATGTCATTACAGTTTCAGTAAACCTTATTACAACTTTTATGTAAGTAAGTTACACCGCATTTATTGGTATTCGGTTGTTTGTATTATTTTATGCATTTTTGTATACTTACATGTGTTGCATATCAACACATATTATAATGTATTTTTTTATTGTCACAATGTTTGACCGCCGAGTATCAGCGACGTGGTCTACGACACTAGCATGCTTGTCTCGTGGCATGTCCTCCAGATTATACTGAGCAAGAAACAGGCTTTGACATTCAAGTAATACCAAATCTGATGGTCCGCACAGCGCACTACATAACTCATCAGAAAGCACAAAAATACAAAACAAAGCTGGTCATGTTCCAAAAAGAAAAAATAATACTGAATCTGAATCGAATGTACGTAAAGTGGAAATCGTTTAAAAAGAAAATATTCTAAGTAGTTCATAAGAAGTTACTTTAAAAAGGTCTGCAACGGATCTTCACAATACCCGAAGGAGTTTCATAACCATTTCTTCAACAACTAAGATTTTTATTTCGCAGTACAGGATGACTTCAGGGGTCATGCTCAGGACCAACTTTTTCTAACTCAGAAAATTATAACGACTCCAACAGTATAGTTGTTTTTGTGATTGAGACATTTTAAACTTGTTTAAATATATCGTTTCTTATCTTACATTTACAACAAAATGATGTCACACAAAAATGTTTAACAAAAAAAATCATTATTAAGAATAAGAAGTATACCATTGGAATCGCTACAATTTGGTGAGTAAGAAAGTGGGTCCGGATCATGATCCCGAAGTCATACTGTATACTTTTTTCCTAACATTCAAGATTGATAAACTTTGGGATGAGGATTTAACATAGTCGTATCATACATAGGTAAGTACCTATATCAATTATGAAGATATTACAGACATCCGTTATTTATAGGCTTGCTTAAATCAGTTCAGCTTCCGTCCTAAACCTAGATATATTTGTGTATGTTTGACGAGAGATCCAGAACTTCTTAAATTTGGTGCTCATCTAGATTATTAGTGAACAGTAACATAAGTGTGATGGGATTGTTAATGACGAATAATTTGGCAATTTATGAACCCCTAAAGCCAAAACCCTAGACGAATGCTCTTTAAAACAAAAAAATAATAATTCGAACGCCATCTTTCCTTAATCCTTAGTCCATCCTTAGTCCATAATTCCTTATTCAAAATAAGAGGAAGAATCGGCTACTAGAAACACCTACTATCGACCGTTCAGAAGTCTTCTGCCGCGTCACAATATTAATACGGTCGCCGTGAAACGGCAGAGGTCGTTTGTGCACCGTCATTAATAAAATTATGATCAATAGATGCGTCGTAGTATCTGGGTCAATAATACTACCAAGTGGTACCACTAGCCACCAGTCACCACCTATGATAAAAATGGCATTTTTTAAAAGTATTTTACTGTT
>SJJU01009227.1:0-18769 GCA_012932125.1 Conopomorpha cramerella | reverse complement strand
TGCCGAATACGACCGCTAAAAATTCCTTTTCAGTGACAGAATAGTTTCCCTCGGCTTTGTTTAGAGTCCTTGAAGCAAATGCGATGGGAAGATCTTTTCCGACATCGCCTTGAGAAAGAATGGCAGAGATGGCATAATTTGATGCGTCAGTGGTTAGAATGAAAGGTTTAGTAAAATCGGGATATTGTAAGATAGGCGCAGTGGTAATTTTTTGTTTAAGAGTGTCGAAGGCCATTTGTTGAGCATTTGCCCATACAAATGTAACATTCTTTTTGAGAAGGCTTGTCATTGGTTTAGTAATATGGGAGAAATGGTCGATAAAACGACGATAATAGCCTACCAGGCCGAGAAAACTTTTGATGTCTTTAGGACATTTTGGAATTGGGAAGTCGATGACGCATTGAACTTTCTTAGGATCAGGTTTCACCCCGTGTTCGTTTATGATATGACCAAGGTATTGCACTTCACGACATAGAAATTCGCTTTTATCGGGTTGTAATTTTAAGTTGTGCTCTCTCAGTCTGTCAAACACTAACTTAAGTTTTTGGACATGACTTTGAAGGTCATGGCTGAAAATTACTACATCATCCATATACGTAAAACAATGAATTCCTTGCATTCCAGAGAGTACAATATTGATAAGGCGTTGAAACGTTGATGGCGAGTTACGTAGACCAAAGGGCATTCTAGTAAATTCGTAATGGCCTGCTAAATCGCCACAGTTAGGCACGGAAAATGCAGTTTAGGGGCATCCTTTTCAGAGATCAAAATTTGATGAAATGATGATGCAAGGTCAATCGTGGAGTAATATTTACTATGTCCTAATTGATCTAGAATGTCGGTTATGTTAGGAATAGGATAAGCGTCGCCGATTGTTATTTCATTTAGCTTGCGATAATCAATCACTATGCGCCATTTCTTTTTACCGGACGCATCTTGTTTTTTGGGGACCACCCAAATGGGGGCTGACCAGGGAGACATAGAAGGTCGAATAATTTTTTGATTAAGCATAGATTTAATTTGACCGGCTACCTCCGATTTATGAAACTCTGGGAAACGATATGTCTTAACATGAATTGGAATTTCGGAAGTAGTCCTGATCTCGTGTTGAAGGGTTGATGTAGCAGTAAGATGATCTCCATCTAGATAAAATATATCACTATATTCGGTACATAAGTTACGCATTATGAGCTCTTCTTCGTGGTTCATATGTCCACATCTGAGTAGATTTTGAATACGATTTTCGCGACTTGAATCAGGGATAGAAAAATATGAGTGTTCGACTGAGGTCGATTCAGTTGAACTTGAATTGAGTTCTAAAATTTCGGAAACTGGTTCTAAGGTAAATTTAAGATTTTGTAAAATTACTTCGTTTTGGGAAGTGTTTAAAACAGATAATTTTATCATTTCGTTTGCTTGTACTTGTACTAAACATTTAGAAAAATAAACATTGGGGTATTCTTTGAGAGTGTTTGATAAAATTAACCCTTCTTTAAGTTGAGGGTTAGTAACATGGCATTCAATGAACATTTCACTTCTTGGAGGAACAATGTAAGTTGGTTCTGAGGTTTTGATATCGAAACAAATGGTTTCGTTGTCTGATATATCAGCTTTGATTTAGAGTACTGTATTGTTGCTTTGTAAAAGTCTAGGAAGTCATTTCCTAGAATGCCGTCATAGCTGGTTAGGCCTACTTTATCTACTACGTGAAAATTATGGGGAAACTGTGATTGGCTGTTTAGTGTCAAAGTTAAAGAAAATGTTCCTAATGTGTTTGAATATGAATTTATATCATTTATGCCTTTAATTTTAACTATTTCATCCTTAAGGATGGGTAATTCAGTGAGTGATGATTTTTTTATGATACAAATTGAACTTCCTGTATCTACAAGCAAACGAATAGAAGAATTTGTATGTGAGGTTGTAACTTCGATATACGGTAAGTTAGGTCTGCGAGATTGGAAAATATCGTATATACGACCCTCTGATTCGGGTACGGAATTTTGAGAAATAATTTCGTTAAATAGAGATTCAGTGTTAAAAGTCCATTCCGAGGTGCAACCTGGTTCAGTATTTGAACAAGAAATAGAAGTAGGCTGACCTTCATGAATATGATTCAGTGGGGACTTAGAATTAGAAAATGATTTAGTACGTTTAGTCCATCCAGCTTTAAAGTCCGAATTAGTATTGAGTGAAAATTTAGGATGGGACTTTTCGGCTGGATTAAAATGCAGTGGGGACTTAGAGTTAGAAAATGATTTAGTGCCAAAAATATCGGGTTGGCGCTGGCACGTAGGCGCGACCCTTTCTACTCGTTTAAATCATTGTCACAGGTAGAAATAGAGGGTTGTACCTCGCCAAATCCATCGTCGACTTCGTGCTTAGAGGCTTCAAATGTTGAAGCTTTGCGTTTTTCATTGAATTGCCTTTTTCGGCATTGAGAGATGTGATGACCCTTGTTCTTGCAATAGGAACAGATAGGTATATGCGACGAACTCGAGGATGGATTATTAGACGAATTATTAAAATTTGGTGTTAACTGTTTGCGTTTCAGATAACACTCAGAATCCGAATGCCCGGACTTGTGGCAAATTTTACAAACAGGAGATTTTATTTTAACTGTTTGAAAAAAGAGATTTTGAAGTTTCTCTTCTTGGAGAGCAACATTAACAGCGGCATTCAGATTCTTAGGTTCTCTGCATCTAACGATTGTACTCAGTCGTGGATTTAAACCTAAAGTGAATGTGAAAAGAGCCAAATCTTCGGTCATAGCTATACGACCGGCTAACTCCTTTTTAAGACTGTCGGAGTTATGAATTTCGGATTGGTGTGCTGTAAGGCACGTCTCAATCCTGAGCGCAAACTGAGCTACAGATTCATTATTTTGTTGTTTACAACTCTGTAAATCTAGAAGTAGATGATTGTAGTGCTTTCTTTCGCCGAAATTTTGCCGAAGAAAGTTTTTCAAATCGTCAAATTTGTCAAATATTTTGTTAGAGCAGGCTATTTGTGCCTTGCCCTCCAATTTTGAAATTATATATTTTAGTAACAGTTCCTTTTGCCCATCTGATGCTAGATCGAGAGCATTTTGGCAGTTTGTTAAAAATGCAGGGAGCGTTTCACGTTCTCCTTTGTATGGATTAACAAACCCACACAAGACTTGTATTGTAAAGACCTCAGCGATGTTAATCTTAGGCGTTCGTTTTTCTACTTTGCTCTCGGGAGTGGGACTTGGACAAGGATTAGACATCTTGAAAACTTAGAATATAATCTACTTATAAATTGGAAAATTGTATGAATATCTCAAGCACTCAATAGAATAGATATATAGAATTAATTATCGAAATAGAATGATTTACTCACAAAGCCGCGACCACGAACGCTATCCTCATGATGAAGGTTTCCGTTAGAAGGCGAAAGGACACGTAGATGGTCCGTCGAAGATCCACAAGACGACACGGTAGCGACGATGGTGTAATCGGTGTTTCGTTACTCGTAACGAAAGAAATGCTGAAGAGGTTCGCACAATCGAGCAGAGGCGATGGCCGATGTAGGAATTAAGTTCGATGTCACTTTGTAACACAGGCACAGTTCGTTTTCTTTGATTATTTATAATCACTTTCAGATAAGTTTGACGAGGTGATGTTTTCACTGGATATGGTAGGTAGTACACCCCGGAGACACGGTAAAAGTCCACTGTTTCCGATCCGAAATCGAGAAAACAGGATGCTGGTTTTTCCGAGTTTCACCAGCAAATCCCACTTCTGACACCACTATTACGGAGTGGGTTGCGAAGCAAGTTTTAAAAAAATAATTTTAATTAATTAAATATAAATTTATTCAGGAAAATGTGTTGCTTCACGAATGATCGAAACCGGTCTGATGGTCGTAGGTTACGATTGTCTTTCCCACACATTTCGAACAAACAAATCTATCATATTGCATTTCTTGTAAATGCAATATGATAATGCTTACTAGACTTTTAATTCCTTTTATATGTTCGTGGGAAACAACCATCATAACAGTACCCTTCCAGGGTGTCATGGAAACTAATATGAAAGTAAAACAGGTTTATAATATAATCATTTATTTTACAACAATTGTTTTTTTTTATCACATTGGTATATCACAGAATCAGTATTACATTAGGTATAGAATATGTTGGTACTTATATATCTAGTTAGATTGTTGATAACACAATACTACTTAAAAATGATTAAAACATTTCAAAATTTAGTTAAGACTTAAACAGTACACGCTTATAGATAGATAAACTCTTATAATTAAACATGTAAGGTATATTTAGTTTTCACATCTTCGACAGTAGGTAGCTTCAAATTTTACGTAAACTTAATAATAAGACAGTGCGTTGGTATTACAGAGCAATTGGTAATTAAAATCACAGTTACATTTTAGTTATAATTAAATCAACTTAATCATTATTTTTGTACCCAAGTACTCTCTAAATAATATTCTCACAGTCAACAAAATCAAAGACGTTTCCAAAATCATCATTTTCATCCAACACCCATGAGAACTCCTCTATTTCTTCACAATTTTCATCTAGTTCATTCTGGGCACAAACTGTCATATTTATTTTCGCCTTATTAAAAAAGTGCCATTTATATGCAATATACGTAATCTTTGCAGCTTTTTCTTTAGTAAGACGGTTTCTTTTCAAACTATGGATATGAGCTTGTTTACTGAATGTTCTTTCTGTGGCTGCCGATGAGATGGGGCCGAGAGAATTCTGGTTGCTACTTTACTTAATGCGTTGCATTTGCAAAGCCCTTTCCACCAAACCAGTGGAGTCATTTGATCTACACAATTCCAAAGAAACTCCTGATTCCAGAAACCCTCTTTGGCCTTATATTGAGCTAAATATGCCATGATATCTAAGTTAATTTTTCGGGAAAATTGGTATAAGAAGTTTAGCGCAATAGATTCTTCTTGTTCATCAAGCTCAATCCCTTGAGTTGCCGGGTCCAGTAAGTACGCTGCCAAATGTAAAGGTTTTACGCAGTCGCTATTTCTTTTATTGACTGCATTAATTATTTGAGTTTTGACACTCGCATAAAATTGTTGTAGAAACAAAAATTAAATTTAACTGGGACTTAATATCTTTGAATGTCATATAAATTTTGTGGACAGTACATTCGTCAGATTCCAAATGAAATATTGGATCACAGATGGGTTCTAATATCAAAACAATTTGTTCGAGCAATGTCCAAAAAGAATAATCCAAAAGATTTGTTTTTGTTTCAATGGGTATTGGTATAGGCAGGTTGTCGTCAATAGCAATGGACTGCAAAATAGCTTTATTGTCTTTTAGACTCCTTAAAGCATTCAAATGGCTGCCCCATCTCGTTTTACATGGTAATTTTAAAGTTCTACCGGATTTTTCTTTAATTTTTTTGTTTAATACAGAATTTAAAACTTGACTTTTTTTAAACGTCTTAATAAGATCAGTTGCCTTCTCAACACCGGCATGAATGATATCTAGTTTGATTACATCTTGGCAAAGCAAATTTAATGTATGAGCGGTGCAATTTAAAGGTTCTACATGTGAATGTCTAGTTTTGACAATCTCGAATGCTTTTTGGACGTTGCGCGCATTGTCTCCTATTAAAGTTGTTGCTTTTTGTTCACCGTACTTTTCCATAATTTTCAACACTTCACTACTTACATAGTCACTAGTGTGCCGTTGATCTTCTGTTGAAACACTTTCCACTAATAGAGGTCTGGGATTGGTCACTATAAAATTGATTACACCTTCATTATTGACATTTGTCCAACCGTCGCATTGCAAATGAATATGTTGCTCTTTTTCTAGCTCTTTCTTTACTTGTGTTCTCATATCTGTGTGTGCTTTATCTAAATAAGTTGATGCAAGTGATTTTCGGGTTGGCAATTTGAACTTCGGGTTCAGTTCCTTGAAGAAATCAATCCATAACGGGTGTTCTACCATCATAAAAGGAGCGCCAGTAACAATCACAGCTAGAGCAAATTTTTCAGTAAGATCTTTTGATGTATTAGATGCGTGTTCAAAACTTGTAGACGGCGATATTTCTGATGTAGAGTTTACAGCAATATTGGTTTCAGGTTCAGTATTAACGATGACGTTTGAGGGCCTCAAAGGTTGTCTTTCTTGGATAGTGTTCTTGACAGACGCTGGACAGTCCAAACATTGAAGTAAATGAAGCTTCATTCGGTTTACGTTTGCAATTTTGTAATACTTGACTGCATTGCACGGTTTTGTCTGCATTTTCTTTGAAATTTCTCCAAATTAAAAGATTTTTGTTCCGCCCCATTTTGTCTGAAAACAATCGAAATCTATGCAGTAGTGACATACAATATCTAAACTTTTAAGGTACAACCAGGGGTTCCCCCTGGTTTTCTAATATATTAATTGTACACTGCGGGGTTCGTTTAAATGACGCAATCAACACCTAAATATAATAATATAAAAATTTGGAAACCAGTTCGTAATGTTGTTTATATTGAACTTTAACAAACGGCGAATTAGCTTTTAATGCGTTAGGTTTAGCGGTAGATTGACAATAGACAGTGCGACCTTGAGTTAACCCTTTCCTTTTTTACCAGTGCAGTGTCAGTCGTTAGTTAGGTGCAGGTAGCGCTAATTGGTTGGCCCTTCCTAAAGCCCCACCCGTCGCTCCCCTGTACTATTAACTATATATAATCTATTTCATGTTTATCTTCTTATATCTAAGCCTATTTCGTTTAGAGTTGTTGTAGCATGTTTATGGCTCTTTTTCTAGTATGTGATACAAGAAAAAGACATCTTTAAATGTTGAGTTCAAATAAAACTATTTGATTTTATACCATAGTAGGTATAAAACGCAATATAAAAAGTCGGTAAGAATTTATTCTTCATTACTTATAGGTATACATAAGCACGCAGTGTACTGTAATCGATAGACCATTATGAATTCAACTTTATATTTATATTGCAATAGAGTTAAGGCAAATTATGATTGAATCGGGTATACAGGTACCCCTGTACCCTCCTACTAGTTGCCTACCCCTATTATTATGATTATCAAAAGTTGGTACTAAGACTAATACTTACCATAAAATTTCTCAACGCTCAGGATCAGAATCTTATTGGATTTTCTGTAAGAGAACGATACGTCTATGCTACTTGGAATTGTACGTTCGACTGAACCCCGCTAGCCCGCGCTTTGCAGCCGCTGCCGCCGCCGCCGCCACCCGCCGCCGCCCGCCGCCCGCCGCGCCGCGCTCTCTACTATATAATGGCATTGCTGTCTCTTTCACACATGAAACCAACGTTTTAAAGTTGTGTTGTTGTAACCCTAAATGTATGAATGTTTTAGTATAAACTGACTAGAAATGAAGTTATCGAAAAATAAATAATTATATCTCGAATAATGTAATGCATGTGGCTCATTAGTACATTCTGTACCTATGTTTTAAACTGAAATTACACACCAATAGTACATAACATGTTGAAACCTTAAAGACATTCCTTCCGTTAGTTATAAAATATAAGTAATAAAAAATATTTCTCGAGTAAATACGAGTATTTATGGATATTTATCCTCCAGCGGATAAATACCCGGATAGAAACCCATCTCTAGATGCGGCGCATTTGGTACCTAGGTTTTTTGTTTCGGCTTACCTTCCGAAAAATTCGTAGCTTCGCCACTGATACCTAATTAAACATTTAAAGCGTTTTACTACTTACTGTTTTCTCCCAACTGTGCAACAATCTCTATCCATGTTTCATTTTTTTTTCCGTATTTTTATAATCCACATGGCTTGTGTCGTAGATCACAGGATGCTGACGGATCAAGTCTATTAATTTCTCCGTCAATTCATTGCTTGCACTCATTAAAAAAAAAAACAACAAAGTAAGCGATGCGACCTCTTCTGCGTGCGATCCACTAGTGACCGCTGCGGCCGAACAGATCGCGTGATCGGATCGCAACCGGTGTGGAGGGGATAAGGGAGCTTCATACTTTCCGTAGATCGCAGCGATTTACTGATCGGATCGGCTGATCGTATCGCGTCCTGTGTGCAGAAGCTCTTAGTACTCAACGACTTGCCGGATTCTGTGTTTCCTGCGCAGTATAGTTTGAAGGTCTTCAAGTCGCGGGTGAATAGGTACCTACTGAACAAGTGTGCTCCATCGTAGACCACATCGCTGCTTAACATCAGGCAGGATGGTGGTCAAACGCTTGTTCATAGCAATTAATTAAAAAAAAAAAAAACATTGTTGGTCAGAAGAGAAAAAGGTTGAGCACTCCTGACTACGGATAGAATTATTAGAGAATAATGTGCAAAGCGTGTGAATCGCACGGACGATCACGACCGACTGATTTATACGTAGCTCGTAAGCAAATAACTAGAACTCAAATGATAGTACAGAGAAAAATATGACATGACAGTGTGACAGTATAAGAAATTACAAATGTTTTATTCGAATATGACAGATATCTGTCACGATGACTATGTAAGAAAGAAGTTTTAACGCTTTTGCTTTTTAAAAAATCCTCGTAGACAACTGGTTGCAAAACACAGTTGCGAAGGCGGCGATTTTTTTCCTTGTTGGCAACTGGTTGTGGAAGAATATGTTTTTATCACAACTGGTTGCCATGAAAAAATAAAAAATCCTCGTAGACAACTGGTTGTGATACACAGTTGCGATGGCAGCCGGAAGGAAGTTGTTTGAGTCATTCCATCGTTTTGTTGGTATTCTATTATCAGTAAATAATACTTTAGAACTCGTATCATTTGATTCATTTTTAAGTTTGACTTCGTGGTCCAGCAGTCTATTCTTTACAAAAGCTGTTGTTATATTATCCTCTGCGAGGGTTTCGATAGCTGTTATTACGCCATCATAAGTAGGAGGCAAAGTGAGAAATGAATGGGAAATTTTACCAGTCTCCTCCATTTTGGCACCAGCAGCCATCAATTCCGTGACTCGAACGAATACAGTAAAATGGCGTATTAGAGGGGTGTCACCTTTCAACTTCAGGCTTAGCATTTTTATTCTAAACGTGTCAGGGTTCCCCTTATTATGATGAGCATGAGACCCAGGGGACCCCGAACAAAGAAAAATAAAAAAAAACAACAGTTGGTTGTTGCCTCTTTTATTATCCAAAATTTCCTATTCTTAGAATATTACAAGGACCTCGGGTCAGGGCGTGGGTTACTGCTTCCTTTTTTTTATTTAAAAAAGTGTACCTCCTTAGATGTGGGCGACTCACTCCTGACGGCAGCGCAGTGAACCGGGGAGTGAGGTCACCCACCCAGCTTACCGGTATGGAACGCACTCACGGAGCAATCCCGTGGTATATTCGAACGAACCTCCACGTAGTAGACGTCCAAATGAAGTAGGAAAAATAAAGTCCGTAGAGTAGACAAAAAAGAAATACGTAGAAACGTAGACAAAACGTAGACGAAAACGTAGACAAATTTGTAGACCCTGGAAAGAAAAACACAATTAGTGTTATGCCCTCCTTTATTAAACCTATCCCAGCAAGGAGAAGAAATAGGTATTCTTACCTCCCAGCCCACACCAAACCTTCACCCGCAAAAGGTGAAAAACGCCGTCAAGGTCACCACGTGTGAACTGGAGGAACAAAGTACTCGTTAGAATTTCACAAATATGAATACGGAATTCCTATCGGAATCACAAGAAATATGCTGGGATCTTACCAATAAAAACGGGAAGAGGAACGCAATATCTTATTGCGTATTTAGACTCCTGCGCACTTTGCCGGCGCAAGACAAAAAAAATGGTATTCCGTCAATCGAATTATTCCTGAAACAAGAAAAATTATCGGTAATCTGTCGTTTGCCAATGAGATTATCGTCATTTATTCACAATGTCACACGAACTTACCCTTAGACTAAATATTTAATATTTAGAAGCTCGTATGCATCCGCCATCGCCGACCGGCGAAAAACGACAACCTCACTCTCATCCATCAAACCATTGACATGTTTGACGTCTGAAGTGTCTTTCTTTTGGCAAACGACAGATTTGAATCACCGATTCTCTCTGCCAAACGTTCCGTTTTGAACGAAAAAATGTAAAAGTGCAACGTTACAGTACCCCCCCACCCAGAAAAGT
Organism: Conopomorpha cramerella; assembly: GCA_012932125.1. NCBI lineage: Eukaryota > Metazoa > Arthropoda > Insecta > Lepidoptera > Gracillariidae > Conopomorpha > Conopomorpha cramerella. The sequence continues at coordinate 8,649 of SJJU01009227.1, read as the reverse complement.
TTCGACTGGGGAGAAACAACGATGCCCTCAGCGTTCAATTTAAAAGGGAAAAACAACAAAAAATATAAACACAACAACATTTTGACCTTAAACAATTTGGTCATGACACACTCGACAGCGATACCATCCCCGCTGGAGAAAAATAAACCTCAGGTACACAATAGGTGTAACCTGCAATTTAAACAGTCACAGCATGCGTGGCAACATTATCACTGTTGCTACTGCAACATAAAAAAAACAAATGTCCGCAGGGGTCTTACCAACCAACACGGTAGTAGACCACTGTCGAAACACAAAACCATGGTTCAAAAATATGCCCTGCCGGGAAAACAACTTCCCAACAACAAAACGCAGGCACGTACAAAACGAAAGGAAAAAAAATATAGTACCAACAGTACCCACTTCCCCCTGCATGTATAACAAAACACACAGGAAAAAATATTTGGTACATTCAACGCATACATAAAAAAAAAAACATTTAGTCCAAGGGAAATAAGACACTAGTGCGCCATACGCACTAATGCAATCACGAACGTGTTTCTACCCTCAAAACGGTGAAACACAAAAAAATGACCTAACACTAACAGTAGGTAAATTAATGTTTCGACCAATAATCGCGGCGAAACGCCAAAATACCCACATGAAACTAACCTACAAAAATGTTTCTACCATATAACCCGGTGAAACGCAAAATACAAACAAAATACAAAATGCAAAAAATACAAAAGAACCCTACCTACCTAACACAAGGTAACATATTCAAAACTCCTGCGCTGAGTTTTGAATACGCTAGCCTTGTGAGTTTTTCGCCTTGGCGTCGTTGGCCAACAGAAGGCTGGACCAACACGTGCGAGCACGTCCTACGGCGGTATGGATCCGATGGAGACCCAATTCGTCCCACGCACCCATAACCATTCCGTCTACGGACTGACTCAACCACCAAAGGCTTCCTACGACGAAACTTGCTGCATGAACCAACCCCACAATCAACAAACTGTCCCGGCAAGTGTTGACCGTAAGGCCGCTTCAAAACGTCTGGCATTAAATCAAATTCCCTCCAAAAATCGACACCAAAAATAAAATTCGTGACAATCGAAGGTATAACATAAAAACGAATGATCTTTGTCATTCCGTTGAAAGAAATAGGTAACGAAATGTAACCTAAAATTTTACATTTAGACCCATCAGCAACAGTGGTTACTGGAGTCTTAATATTCCTCTCTAATGGATAACCCATACACACAAACTTTTTGTGGGCATTATCACCAATAACTGACATGGCAGCACCAGTATCCAATAACCCACAAAGTGTTGTATCCATTAGGGAAACATTCACATATGGCCGGACATCCCTAACCACATTATGTTTCTTTTTGGGCAAGACTGGAGAAACACTTTTCTTGCATTTAAAAACATTGGCTATGTAGGATAACCAATCCTTCCACTCTTTTGTGTTCCTACAGTCCGGCACTACAAAATTACCAGAAATGGCAGACACAGGTTTGCATTTGGGACAAGTTTTTACCTTATAACCTAACTCCCCACATTTAAAACATTTTACCACCTTGTCAGTTTTAGAGGTCATAGACAATATCCTATTTGTTGTCTTACCCCTGTAATTAAATTCTGCAAACAAATTTGACCTTTGCGGTTCTAAAAATAAGTCTGACTTCTGCCTAGCCGCCTCTAAAATCTTACACTTCTCTTTTAAATCAGAAACCGTGTTTATGTCCATCAGGGATAATCGTTCCGAATAAAAGGGTCTAATATTGTGCAGCAAGATCTCTAAACATTCTGCCTCAGGAAGTGGCCGACTTAACCGGGAGAACATACAGGCCATAATGGAAAAATAAATGTGAACCGGCTCATCCAGACCTTGAGTGCGAGCCCTAATCTCACCCATCAATCTATATTGAAAATCAACCGGCTCAAAATCTTTTAAAATTAACTCCTTGAGCTGAGCCCATGAGTTAAACTGGTCCTTAACTCCTCGGTACCACACAAGAGCTTGACCAGTAAATAAATAAAAGGCTGACCGGAACAAAACAGTATCATCTAGTCCATGAGCAAAAGCTAGTTCACCCACCAACTCCAGAAAAGAATGTGGACTACTTGCACCATCAAAGGTTACATTCAATACTCAATACTCAATACTCAATATATTTATTCGCGTTCCACAATGGTAGGTAACAGATGGTATCAATATAGTTATAGCACATGACATTGTAGATCCTGGTGGACACAGCAAATTGGTATAGAAGAGGGGAAGATACAGTACTTAAAATTATTTCCTTACTGGTACTTAGTACCAAAGCTAATTGAGATCATCTTAATATATCTAATATAACTAACCTACTTAAATACTTATTTCTCTAATTTATCCGTAAAATATTCATTTATGTTATAATAACTTTTAGATATTAGGAGTTCTTTGAGTTTTGTTAGAAATGTATTATAGTTTTTTTCATTAATTAAGGCCGTTGGCAATTTATTATATATTTTAATAGCCATTATTAAAGGACTGCTGGAATGTAAGCTTAATTTAGAGGTAGGCAGAATAAGGTGATTTTTACGGCGGCGTGTGGTATATTTGGTTTGCAGGTTTTCATATGATGTAAAGTAGTTAGGATAACTTCGCACAAACTTACATAGTTCCAGAATGTATATGGAGGGGATGGTGAGTAATCGGTGTTTTTGGAAATATGGTCTACAGCTATCTGATTGTTTGATATTGACTAAAATTCTGACTAGTTTCTTCTGTAGTATTAACAACGATGGTGATTCTGTACTATTACCCCAAAGGATAATTCCGTAAGTAAACCAGGAGTATGCATATGCGTAGTATGCGGCTAAAGCTGTTTTAAGGTCCGTTGTTTTTTTTATTTCTGATAGTGCATAAGAAAATTTCGACATTTTGCAAGATAATGTATATATATGGTGTTTCCAGTTGAGGTGTTTGTCCAAGTTTATTCCGAGTAGGGTGAACTCATTGACGATATCTATTTCCGAATTTTTATATTGAAATTTAAAATTTAGATTTTGTTTTTGGTGGGGATGGTATATCATAATTTTAGTTTTAGGATAATTCATTTGCAAGTTATGTTCATGGAGCCAATGTGTTATTTTATCTAATATGTTAGTAAGTTGTTCATTTAAGTTGCTAGTGTCTTTACATTTGGTAAGTATTGAAATATCGTCGGCAAACAATACACAAGTTTCTTTTATAATTTTTGGTAGGTCGTTGATATACATTAAAAACAAGAGACATCCAGCTACGCTGCCCTGCGGTATTGACGCTAACATTTGCCTAGATTCAGAATGATATTTTTCAATTTTATTAGTATCTAAATTGTAATGTTCGACCTCGACGATTTGTTTCCGATTTTTTAAATATGATGCAAACCATTTGTAAGCGTTACCTCGTATTCCGATGTTATATATTTTATCTAATAAAATGTTATACTGGACTTTATCATATGCTTTCGTAAGGTCTAATAGTAGGCCTACGGCATATTTACTATCGTTATTAATATTCAAGATTTCTTGGACAAAGTTAAAAACAGCCAATACTGTAGATCGCTTCTTTCGAAACCCGTTTTGGCTGTTATGGAATATTTCAAACTTTTCACAAAAAGGATATACTCTATCACACATGGCTCGTTCGAATATTTTTGAAAAAGTCGGGAGAATTGCAATAGGACGGTATTTGTTTGGGTCGGTTTTACTATCTTTTTTATGAATAGGTTTAATGATTGCTTGTTTTAAAAGATCCGGGAAAGCACCTTCTTCAAATGATTGATTCACGAGTTTCATTAATGGATAAGTTAATTCATCTGCGCATTCTCTTACTAAAATGGGTGGAATTTCATCAACGCCACAGCTATGTTTATTTTTTAAATTCCTAATTATTTTATAAATTTCTCGACAAGTTGTTGGTGAAATGTAAATAGAATTTTCTGTAGGAGGAGTGGTAATTCGGCCCCTGGGAAAAGTTCCATCAGGGAGGGGGTCCCTAACTTCGCCTATTTCCGCAAAATGGTTGTTAAAGATATTTGCTATATTCACTGGGTCAGATGTTGTAGTATTATTAACGTTAAGCGTAATGTTCCGTTTATCTTTTTTTGTTTTTTTATTTGTTCTTTCATTTATTATACTCCACATTGCTTTTACTTTATTCTTGGCTCTATTGAATTTATTGATGTAGTTAAGTTTTTTTGATAAATTTATAACATTTTTTAATATTTTTTCGTACTGTAAATAATGTTTTTTTAGTGTATCATTTATTGAATTAGTACTAAGTGCTTTTAATAGGCGTTTATGTCGACAAGATGTTTTTATACCAGTAGTTAGCCAGTGCTTTTTATAATTTTGTGTTAACTTTATTTTAACTAGAGGAATATGTCGATTTAAAATAAATTTTAATGAATCGTTTAATTTTTCATAGTTTTCATCTAAGTTTTTATCAGGGTTTACTATTGTTTGCCAATTTAGATTTCTTAGTTCTAGTTTGAAGTTTTGGATATTTTTATTAGTAAATAAGCGTTTTTCAACTAGCCATGTTGTTTGTTGTTTACATTGATTTATTTTAAGACTTAATATTGTACCTTTGTGATCGGAAAATCCATAGTCTTCTACGGTGGTATTTAGTAGTTTTTCATCAAAGTTGGAAAATATTAGATCTAAGCAATTTAGTTGGTGAGTAGGTTCTTTAATATGTTGTTTAAAATTGTATTCGGACATTAGGGATAATAAGTTATTACTTTCTGTATTGACAGTAAGGGTATTAATATTAAGGTCACCTCCAATTACTACATTATATTTTTTATATTTTTTAGTTACGTAATTCAATATTATTTTTAATTGTTGGTAAAAGATTGCTTCCTCTCTCCTATTCCAGTACATTATTATTAATAGCAAATTTTCTTTAGGTATCTCTGTAGCACACAATTCAACAACATATTCTATAGACAGATTACTTATATCACTTCTATGGATTGAGTCATATTGTTCTTGTAGTATTAGACAGACTCCTCCACCTCTCCGTGTTTTCCTGCAGTAAAATGATGCAATTTTATATCCAGGTAGGTTTATTAGGTCTAGTTTATCTGGCGATAGCCAGGACTCCGTGACACCTATTGCTTCGTACGGATATTCGTGTAAGAAGGCCTCTAGAGTGTCTCTCTTATTAAAAATGCTTTGGAAATTCTGAAATAAAACTTTAAATCGTTTGTCTTTCTCGAAATGTACGGATATTATTTTTTGCTATATCCATAGTTTGGTTTTCTTGTTGTTCTTTTAAATTTATTTTCTGCGGTTTTCCATCTATGATGAGTGTATTATTACTAATAATGGCATGCTGGCCGTTTTTCCTAGCTTTAATCAGAAGATCTCTCATTTGCATTTTTTCTCTGCGAACCTCGTCGCTATAATATTCAGATATGTATAATCCTGTATTTTTTAAGTTGGTTACGTTATTAAGCAAGTATTTTGTGGTTCTCTTGCTCAAAAGTTCGATTTTCACTGGACGGCGGTATCCTCTTCTCCCCATGCGGGAAAGTTCCTCAATATATCCAGATAAGTCAATATTAAATAGCTCGTAGAATATGTTTAAAAGTCTATCATGAAGACTATACTCATCTTCTCCATAGGTTTCCTCAAGGCCATATAGGACTATAGTTTTCATTTCTGTATGGGTGTTCGTTTTATTAGGGTAGGTATTGATCTGCATCGTGCGTTTTGATAATTCTCTAAGCTGGCTATTTATTAGGTTCTTTTCTGTCTCAAGCTTTTCAATCTCTCTATTTATTCGGTTTATGTTATTATTCATCGACTCTTGGTCCGATTTTATCATATTCAATTCAGTAAATATTTCTTTTTTAAAAAGTTCCATAGCTGATGATATTTTATTTTGTATATTGGAGGTTATTTCGGTTATGATAGACTGTTGCATGATGTTCAATTTTTTATCAAGTAATTCACTGAATTGATGCATAGGTATTGTAGTTGTCTCTGTTTGAGTGTCCCCCACATAACTGGTATCAGAGTCTGAGTATTCTATAGAAGTATGATTTTTTCTAATCGGTGTGTTATCATTTCGTTTTGGCCTCTTTGTTATATTTTGGCATTCTGGGCATTGCCAAGATATTTCAAAATACTGTGGTTTCGTTTTAAATTCACTGGTAGGTATGTTTAGGCACTGATAGTGATATATACCTTTACAAGACGTGCAATTTAGTCGGTCTGATATATTTACGTGTTTGAAACATCCCGCGCATTTGCTCATTTTGGTACTTAGTGTGACCTCTAGTGGTGAAATGTAGAATGAAGTCGATATTTGGTAATGAAGTGCTCACGCAATGCCCAGTTTTAAGAATGTTCGTGACTCGAATTTAGAACGTAGTTATGCAGTTTGGTACTAGATGGCGCTGATAGTAGGAAGAAAAAACAAAAATATAGTTCGTTCGTTTTTTTTTGTAGGTTATCTATATCTTTTTTTAAACTAGATTTTCACTGATTTATTCACTTTCACGTAAATGGTTCGTTAAATTTGTTCTTAGAATCACTTAAAGTATGTTTATAGTTTACAATTTATGGATTACAAATTCGTAACTGTCACTATGATTGTTCACTTTTTCACAAACGGTATTTTTCACTTTACTCTCTTGTCTTCGAGAAATAATCGAAGATAACACTTTCACTTAATTTATTGTTGTTTAGGATCGGTTTTATATGAACAGAAGGAAATAAAAATACTACAATTTGTTTTTATGACAAAAAAGTACGGAGCTATTTGTTTACGTTTGTGGCTTCCCCCACTCTCTCCACTTGGAGATGACCATTCCACTTGGAGATGATCTTGACAGCGGAGAACTCCACCCTTGGCACCACGGTTGCTCCATAAGTCAACAGCCCCTCCAAGCAGACACCAGCAGCCCTCAACCTCTCCTTCAATGCAGCCTTCACCGCTTTATCTGGACCATGAGCTACAATCCTGTCAAGCCTATAAAATAAATGACAATAAAGTGCCTTAGCACGACCCAAAACATATTGCTCTTTATTCTTTAATAAAGACTGCAATTTATTTTCTAAATCTTTCAACTTCTCTGAAACAGAAGTGAACTCCGCTTGTACCTGACATTCCACATTAAATAAGTCCTCAGGACTAAAATTGTTTAATAAAGGTTTAAGCTGCCTTCTCAATTTGACCAAAGTATCCTGTGGTACTTCATCGCGCAGTTCTACCTCATACTCAAGTTCGTCCTTGAGTAGTAAATGTAAATAAACCTTATTTAATTCCATTGCTAAAGTGTATAAATTGTTTTATAAGGAAGCAATAACCCGCACAATATTTTATGTTACATACACATTATTATATTAAGTATATCATATCAACGGACCAAATTATGTATTTATTGAGTAGCTGTACATTAGGGTATCTACTAACCAAGTAACAAACCAATTCAGTCAATTTTTCATTTAGTCAACTCAACAACACAAAATACTCGCTAAATATCTGTCAAGGACAGATATTAAAATTACACAATTGTAAAAAAACAATAATAACACAGTACCCTCAAGCTGTGTCACACTTAACCAGCAAAACATATGTTGTTTTGCTTTACAAAATACACCACAACGGTAAAGAAAAACAATTTTATGTTACATAGGAAGGCAATAATTTAACACCACTGTATTTTTAATATTCGGCGTTATAAGGAAGCAGTAAGCCACTAAAGTTTGGGCGCCATTTGTCAGGGTTCCCCTTATTATGATGAGCATGAGACCCAGGGAACAAAGAAAAATAAAAAAAAAACAACTAGTTGGTTGTTGCCTCTTTAATTATAAAAATTACCTATTCCTAGTAATACTACAAGGACCTCGGGTCAGGGCGTGGGTTACTGCTTCCTTTTTTTATATTTAAAAAAATGTACCTCCTTAGAATGTGGGCGTCTCACTCCTGACGGCAGCGCAGTGGACCGGGGAGTGAGGGCACCCACCCCTTACCGGTATGGAACGCACTCACGGAGCAATTCCGTGGTATATTCGAACGAACCTCCACGTAGTAGACGTCCGAATGAAGTAGCAAAAATAAAGTCCGTAGAGTAGACAAAAAAGAAATACGTAGAAACGTAGACAAAACGTAGACACGTAGACAAATTTGTAGACCCTGGAAAGAAAAACACAATTAGTGTTATGCCCTCCTTTATTAAACCTATCCCAGCAAGGAGAAGAAACAGGTATTCTTACCTCCCAGCCCACACCAAACCTTCACCCGTAAAAGGTGAAAAACGCCGTCAAGGTCACCGCGTGTGAACTGGAGGAACAAAGTACTCGTTAGAATTTCGCAAATATGAATACGGAATTCCTATCGGAATCACAAGAAATATGCTGGGATCTTACCAATAAGACGGGAAGAGGAACGCAATATCTTATTGCGTATTTAGACTCCTGCGCACTTGCCGGCGCAAGACAAAAAAATGGTATCCCGTCAATCGAATTATTCCTGAAACAAGAAACATTATCGGTAATCTGTCGTTTGCCAATGAGATTATCGTCATTTATTCAGAATGTCACACGAACTTACCCTTAGACTAAATATTTAATATTTAGAAGCTCGTATGCATCCGCCATCGCCGACCGGCGAAAAAC
>SJJU01009225.1:0-11346 GCA_012932125.1 Conopomorpha cramerella | reverse complement strand
GCTATATAGCCTATCGCCTTTGTAGGGTTCCGATTAATCACGGTATGCGGGTTTCATCACGATGTTTTCTTTCACCGATATAACTTAGCCTAGGATTATACTCGGTACGAGTAGAAGGGACCCATCGGTCATAGGGGTCGTAAGAGGCGAAAGATGAAGCTCTCCAGAGAACGGGCAGCAGCGCTCTCTGTGAGTTAAACACAACACCACTGCGATCGCCAACCCGTCTGCCAAACGTGGCGATTATTGACATTTCACCCCAGATACGGAAATAATTGGGGGAGCAACAACCTTTCGATTGCAATTCCTAATAGCAGTCTGCCAAGCAACAACCGCTCTTATCCTATCATCATTATCATCATCAGCCCATACTTGTCCACTGCTGCACTCTTATCCTATACTGCGTGTTAATAGACTCCAGGAAAGTAACGGTGGTCTTACAAACGTCGCTGGGCTCCTCAATATGAAAAACTTTGACTGTTTTGTACGAAAAAAAATCCATCCCCGTACAAAAAGTAATTTATCTCTCTCTAGACAAAAATAAATTAATCGAATTGAACATTTTGGTTTCATTTCCCAGCCAATGCTGGCAACTATGAACAACTTTTACTATAGCAACAATTCGCTATAGTAAAAGTCGTTCATATTGACGAGCTCAACAACGATTCTAAGACCATTGCTCGGGGTCATTTTAACCCGTTCATTAGGTACTGAAAGGAAAACTACATTCAACTTTGGAGATTACAACTCACTAGAAAACAATAAGTTATTTCAAAATGTACTTCAGGTTTTGCTTTTTAAGCTAGGAAAAAGAGACCCTACCGTATAAATCTAGTTAAGGGTACATAATTATGATCCTGCAAAATTAAAGAAATACCACAGATTACTGTTCAAAATTAATTAATGTAGTTTATTCTTCCTAAAATTAAACAAATCTTCGTAGATTTTATAATTTTATACTTTCCTATACCGTTATACGGACTGGACTTACCTACAACTCGTTTTTAGGATGTTTTGGCATATGGCTGAAGACTACGGCTACAATATAAGCGATTCGAGTTTTGTTTTAAAGGATAAATCCCAGATTATAACTACACGGGTGTGATACAATTAATATTCAGATTTCACACGCCAGAATATATTTGTCGGCCCTGTGTTTGTTAAATAGGTTTCAGTTAGTTCGGCTAGTATCGCAATCAAAAGTTCACTATAACCTATTTTCAACTCGAATTGAGTTTCGCATGGCCGATAAAAATATTCGGTTGCCACCTTCACCTGTGCATCTAGGGCTCGGCGTACGTTCCAGGTCGGAACAGGGGTAGGGTTCAACAATGACGAAACCGTACAGTTGTTAGGTACTCTAAGGCCCATATTCTGGGAGGAATTTCAATGCATATATAATGCATTTTATCTCTTTTTCACACTAGATCAAACAAACAGAAAATGCCTGAGTTATGCTTTCTTCATGTTTTTGAATACGTGGTTATGCAAATAAACAAATAATATCTAAAATACATTACAAATCTAAGTAGAATTTTAACACAAAATGATCCTTTGTCGGATAGGAGATCGATTTCTACTGAATTATTATTGGTATATAAAGTGGTTAACATTAAATCTGCAGTCGGAGTTAGGCCAGCGAGTCTTCAATTTTAAATAACGAGTACAGTCTCAGACATCTCATCTCTGTTTTTACATTTTGTAATAATATTCGTTGTGTGAATTTAAAAGGCAGAACTGGGAAGTCTGAAAGAAAATGACGGCAAAATAAAAAAGGGCTGATAGATATGCTGCTGTGGTTTCGTTATGTAGATTCAGATGAAGGAAATCTCATAAGTGAAAGCCTTTACATGGAATTTTGACGAAAGACTAATCTATAAGTCCCGGTTACTGTACGTACGACATAGGGTTTTTACGCCGAGTGGAAACGTCTAACAGTTGTCTGGAAAAGTTGCTTTTCGGGGATCAGACAGCCGTCGACCCGAGAAAAGACACACAAAGCACATCAAATAACAAATCTGACACTGGAATTTCCAGTGCAAGGGCGTTTTACTGGGGTAAATTCTAGGGATAAATCCACAATGTAACATTCCATGTTCGCTTATGTGTATGACTTTGATGGAATTAAGACAACTTTATAACTAACTAATCTCATTAATATCCGCGTTTATTGATAGGAGCCCATAAATGCGGTGTACATAAGTTCATCGATCTACTGAAGCTGGTTGTTCCGTATGTCAAAGACATCCAAAGCTCGAGGTTAAGTTTAGCTTGGTATACATTCGAATATGGTTTATTGGTAAGGCACTAAATGTTAATCAAATGTGCTTTATTATTAGCACCTTTATAATGAAAGTCAATTAACACACAGTGTGAGCATGAAATATTTCAGAATATTCCGTTAGTTCAGTGAAACACACATTCCCCGCAACGTGCGGCGCGATAAATCATCCTTAAGTCGCTAAATAAGTAGGTTACCGCTTTGCACTGACCACAAAGAACAATATATAACCACCTCCACACAGTTCCAACTTTAAAGTGTATTGCGCATGCCGCCTTGTTTTATAATGCATACAATTTGAATATGAAACTACGAAACTAAATTGTCTGGGCTCTTGGATAGGTTTGAAAGCGCAGTTTTCAAACCAGATCCTCGTCGGTATATATCCGACGATGAAGTCAAGATATGAAAGTGCGTACAAGTAAGTAAATTCAGTAGCGGTAACAATGTTAATTCGTATTATTTAGATTTATGTATTAAAGTGGTACACATACGCGTAATTGCAGTTGTTTAAAAGTTTAAATAACTGTGGTTATCGAGTCATGATCAATATTTTTAAAGGCATTATAGCGAAACGAATGTTTTAGTGATGAGTCAATTAGTGAAGTGACATGGAAACTGACAGACTACTTTCTTTTCCGACCGTACGAACACATTTGTATATATTGCTGCTCCACAAGAGCTTCATCAATAATTTACATCCTCTAGAGGTACTTTTATGACAGCAGTATGGTGTGTTCCGAAAAATGCAACGTAGATTCAGAATGTAAGTTATTTCGAGCCTCAAACAACTCGTTCACGCAGTAGCTGAGACAGACTATTCTATGCATTAGTTTTTTCATAATGAAACGCCGCGGGCGATAGTCGACAATTCGAGGTAGGTTAATTACAACTGAAAAGTTATAGATACGTTTTGTCAAAATATTCCAAATTTAACAAAGTGACAGCAAACAAGTTTACAATGTCTCAAACTCGTTCCCTCTTAAGGAGCGTCCACGCTTGTATCATTTTACCTTATTAAGATCACCCATCGCATCGAGATCATATCATTAGTATGGACACGATAAATCAGCTTAACGTATCATAATTCGTTACATAAAATCGAGCGATAAAAAACTCAATGGGTTTAAACGGGGGGATTTGTGTAAACGATACGAGTCATGTGAAAATAAACTATAAAAACTGCCTATTATTTATTATTAAAGGTATCTTCTTATTTGACATTAGATACTAGGTACATAACTGCAGATAATACTAAATCTTATCTTCTGCCAAGTGAATTCCCGTTTGCAATAAATGTCTTAAGCAGGAAGATCTAGGATCTGCTTTGATAGATAATATCTTTTTTAATTAGGTACCAACGTGTATCTGAGCGCACGGTAATGCGCCAGGCCTAAGCAACACCAGTGCGTATATTACACGAACCATTTCAGCACGTTTTTAAGCCTTTATATCTTCTTTCTTCGTTAAGATGGGCTTATCAAACTTTATCACATACCTATTATTATACCAGTAAATTTAAAAGTATATTTTACGCTAACACGTAACACTGAATCAAGATAGAAAGACGATGATGCATGTGGCCAATATCGCATAACTCTTGGCCGTGCATATTAAGCCTATTACTTCTTACAAGCCTAGGTTGGAGAACCTCACGTAGGCAAGGGTCGGAACACATCTGTCGTCGTACCAGCTAAAGCCGATTGCTACTCGGCTTATACCGATCGAAGTACGAAAGCCCCCGACTGCAATCGACTGAACGGACCATCAGAACGATCGAAAGTAAATGAAATGAACTATAAGATCGAAATCAAGTTGACTTTAAAAATAGCAATGCGCGGTTCCTTTTCACAATCGAGTTCTAGTGTTTGTCTTTGCTTCGTAGTAGTTGGATTGTTCCAGATTCGTGATTTGTTCATATTATTAATTTGAAGAGTATAGTTTTGTTCTGTTAGTTAATATATGTATACCATTTTTTTTTTTCATCTCAGTCTAAACACTAATAGACTTGACAGCACCGTGGAACCTTTACCGTCTTTCCCTTTTCAATCGGAATGTTTAAACTTATGAAATGCACCTCCAAGTGTGCATTTTCAGTCGCAATTTTGGATCACACATTGAATCCAAATAACGTGTTATTGTGTATGTATTAAACATGTAAACCTTGAAGAATCACGACTACTACGAAAACTATTAAAGAAAACCGCATCAAAATCGGTTGCGTACTTTTTAAAGATCTAACCTAACGTTTCCACCGGGCAAAGATTCAAAAGAAAACTTGTTTGACACATATCACCAACATGTACACTGGTTATGTCGTATTTCACGAACAGATGATCAGATCACTAGACCAATGTCAAACATTTTTTCTCGTGCATGCATCGTCGGTGGAAACGCACGGTAAACGTACATAGGGATAAGTAGGGGGAGGCTACTTTCTTTTATAATAATATGTACTGATCTATTGCTTTTCATGCTGCCTTGATGGAATAAACATTGAATCGAAGGTAAACAAGCAGATGATTTTTCAAGATATTTAGAAATTTGTGCAGGATTCGACCCCGCTGCATCAAGAGGAGACGCCGCCCGTGTACCCGCGGCCGCCGTCGCTGGCCCCGCCGAGCTCCCACCACCAGCAGAACCCGAACCAAGTGATCCAGCGCCCGCCTCATGCACGCGAATATTTCTTCCTGGACATGGAACTGCGTTATGGCCTGCTGCAGGTATGTGCTGTCTACTTCACCAATATTAAAAAAAAATTAAAAAAATAAATACACTTCACACCTTTTAATCCCAAAGCTGGGTAGGCAGAGGCACTTGCTTAATAAGCAAATGCCCACGGTTCACCAAGCGTATTTAACCCAACGTGACAGGGGGTGAGCCTTCGCCGTTATAGGGTTCACACACCTTGCGGTGTGCGGGTTTCATCACGATGTTGTCCTTCACCGTACGAGCGTCGCGTTGCGTAAATAGGCTCTGAAAAAGAGTCCCATTGGTACATGTCCAGTAGCCGGACTCGAACCGCAACCTCCCGGTTACAAATCAAGTATCCGACCAACTGGACCACAGACGCTCTCTCTTTCGCCAATATTAAGAAAGTCCAAAAGTGTAAATAAACTTCACGTTCTTCGATCCTAGAGCGGGGTAGCCAGAAACACTTACTTGTGTACGAATATAGAGTAATAATATAAACATTCAATGATATAAACATTATTATTAGCGATATTTATATATTCCAGACCAAGATTAGATTAAGTTACACAATACTAAACTTGTAAATAATATTATGTATAGTCAACCCAGACTATAGTTGATAGTAAGTGTACCCGTAATCCCTACATATATGTGAGGCATCGACATAAGTAAATCGCAGCTACTTCAGGAATGGTGAATTATGCACATCTAAATTCCAATCCAAATTCCTATTCAAGTTGGCCATCTATATCCTACATGTACTAGTCATTATACGAAGACTGTTTGTGGCCGTCAACTTTATAATTACGAATATCAGACTTCCGTAATTAAAAAATTGTCATGTACCATTTTTAATCTTACAAATTGTCACGAAAATGTTAGCTAAATTTTGTTTTTGTAACTTTATAATTGTAAAATTTCATGTGACTCATTTTAGCGTTAATTACACTTCCGTTCCAACTACACTATAGCAAGAACAAAAATAGTCAGCAAGGCTCGTCCTACAAGCGGGGTATCGTCGTAACGTTAGGCTGTGCTGTTGAGTGCTTTAATAAATAATACGTTCAGAGTAGTTTACTTTCAGGGGCAAATAGAACTTTCTCTCTCGATTTCAGATAAGCTCTACGTGAAGTTTCTGGTATTTGAACATTCCATGCTGACTACCGAAGACCTACTTTAGCCGAAGAATCTCTAAAAGTGTCTAGTTTGGCTTCGTAAGATAACTTAGCATTAATTTGCAACAAATGTTATTTCATTCTAAATTAAAATATTCGGAACAAAGCATAGACCTAAAATATAGACAAGCCCTTTCAAGTCACAAAATAGGTCCACTTTTCTTGACAACATTCGAGGTCTTATTACACATCTATTATTACTTTTTAAACACTATGAATACCTATACAAACCATATTAAACAATATGCAGAGTCCGACTGGCGAACCAATTAGTTAGTACGTGGTCCGTGACATGCGTCGTCTTGATATTGCGAGGTACCTGATGGAAGAGGAGAACAAACATGCTCTCACTTACGTAGGAACCAACTCCTTGTATAGAACGCCCTATCTAGTACGCTACTACTAAAAATATCGTTGGAACAAAGGAAATATTTAAAACAATCCGTAATTTTAAGAAGAAATTTAGTAGCATTCGTGTTGCGATAGATGTTTGCTATCCATTACTAACTTTGTCCAATAGTTGTCACACTGTGACTTCAAGTATTAATGATCTCACTGCATTAACAGACAGATCATTGCGAAACAATTGAGCATAACCGAGTTGAGGACCAGGAGTATTAGCTCCATCATTCACCGCATCATCAGAACAGGCGCCCGGCAAAGGCCCCCGACCCGCAACAACACTTGCTCCGACCTAGTTTCCAAGTCGAAGTGCACCTAGACACTGCAGTCTCGTTTCATAGCCGATTAATTGTAATAATGGACGCAAACTAATTGGTAAAAGATATATACAGTCACTTATAGTTGCAAGTTTTCATTTCTTTTAACGGTCTCGGTGAACAAGCGACCATTTGTAGGAAAGTTTACGATTTCTAGCGTAATTAGAAAATACGTTATTTTACTCACATTACGAGCGAATATAAGGAACTAAATGGGGTTGACATTGCTTAGATAATTACAGTTTTAATGAGTTTGAATACCAACATACTGTATAGAAATGAAATGGCAAATGTTTGTATAGATCATCGAGGCGCTGCACTACTTGCACTACACGGCGCGGCAGATGCACCGCAACGTGTGCCCGCAGGTCATTATCGTCACCAAGCGCGGCACTTGGAAACTCTTTGGACTTGAGTTTGTTGGTAAGTTAATTTTATTCTTTTCTCCTGTTATATAGAGCCTTAAGTCCACATGCCTTTCGTCAAGTGAATTTTCGTCGCGGCGCTGTTTAAATATCTACCAGTCAATATATTAATCAACGTCTAGCTCTACGTCTTATCGTTCGTCGATTACAAGGTCTCGTTACAGTAAGAGAGTGGATCACAACTATAGACACATATCGATTAATACAGAAGTCATATTTACTTCTAGAACGTTCACTAGATCATTTTTGATCATTGGTATGTGACCGATGCATCACAGCTCATTAAAAAAATATTATTCTCTGAAACAAATAAAGTAATTTCGCTCTGGTCTCATATGTGCAACGCTGCCAGCGTCACAGGTAAAAGAATATAAAACTTATAAATATTTACATGTGCCGCGGGACTGCAATATGAAATCACATTAAAGTGTATGCACCGTGTTTGCGTCGTGAAGGTTACGTCGGTAAACTTCGTAGACTTATAATAAAATACAAGTCCATTTAAAAAAAAAAACACCCAGCGCTTCATACCAGTATTTTCATAACCCAACTTGATATTTACCCTTTCCCTGCGGCGACGAAGCTCGTTCGTGTAACAAATTGGAAAAACAGTTTTCACTCAGGTTGAAATCATCTGCCGCCGCCATTGGACTCCCCAGAAAATCTGATTCCCGCGTTTCCTACCTGTGTAACATGACATGCCCAACCGCAACACAATATACCGCGAAATTGACTTTTTATTCTCGTTCCCTGTCAATCATGCGCATTTATTTACACACAAATTAAAATATACTCAGTAGAACTATTAATCAAAACTTTTGGTTTGTAACATACAGTTGGAATGTCACAAGCAAGGGTTTGAGAAGCTTACCATCATCGATCACACAGTTCACACAGTTCAACAGGAGGGTCTTACCTGAAATACGGAGCTTAGACACTGACGGCGTGCTTGATCACAAGCTCAAAGTTGCACAGCGTGGTATGGAAAGTGTTATGCTCGGCGCTTCTCTGAAGGATCGTATCAGAAACGAGGTGATCCGGCAGAGAACCAAAGACTTCGACATAGCTTATCGGATTACGAAACTGAAGTGACAGTGGTCCGGACATATTAGATGTAGAACTTATGACCGTAGAGTTGTTATAAACTTTGTACATCGGATAATATGCCAAACTTTTCCAACAGAAACATATACCGGAGACAAAAACAAACTCTGTGTTTGTGAGTTTGATTTGCTCACGGAAAATTGTCTAACTTAAATTAGACGAAACTTAGCGGCATACCTAGACTATAATCTGGATTCAGAAATGGCCTATAATTTATCCCGATATCCCACGCAATGCGTGGTAAAAGCGACAAGCACTTTTAACACTAGTACCGATGTGGAGTTAAAAAAAGCTTAAAAAAACTTATTCGATTGAAACGTGTCTATTCTTTCCTACAGTATGTAGTAGATGTAAAATAGTTCACTACCTGTATCCGAAAGTAAATGTCCACCGAACGTGCCACGCCGTGTCTGTGAGGGATGAATATGGAATATCGGTACATACAACGAACGGCCAGCCAACGTGAAAATGAACTAGCTTTTCCAATGAAATACCGAAATATATATTCAATTTTCTCTTAGAAAAATCATTTCCTCCGTGCCATGTTGGTCTGGGACTTAAAAACATAATTGTGATTGAAAATAGGTTCGTTGTTTTTATACTGAGCATGCCGCAACTTACTGAGGAAACACATATAAACCTAGTATAAGTAAAGACTATATTTTATTTTGCTGGCGAACATTGAGAATGGAAGTGACATTATGTGACAGAATAAGATAAGAAATAGTGTGATCAGGGAATGTTGCGGTTTGAAAGAAGATGTAGTGAAGTTTGAAAAGGATGTTTCGGTGGTTCTGGCATATCGAGAGGATGGACCAATGCAGGATAACGAAAGGTATCTACAATAATGTGGTAGAAAGGCCGTGTGGGAAGGGGACGTCCTAGAAGGGCATTCCTTGAACAGATTCGTGACTTTCCTAAGAATGCCGGATCATTGAGTACCCGGATCTGGCGATGTGGAAGAGGCGAAAGAAATTTACCAGAATCGTGACAATGGGATGTCCGTATTTGAATGAGTGAATTGATCACTTTGACGCGAGTTACGTCTGATATACCTTACATGTTTTTTAAGAGTAAACTCACAAAATTGTATCTCTCCGTAAACCGTTTTGTTTATTTGTGGTGGCAATGTTCAGGAAATGCGAATCCGCTGATACATTTCCTGGGTAAATCAACATTGGATTTAACTTGGCCTGCACAAATCCATTTTTAATTGATACATTATACAGGATGTGAGATCAGCAAAAAAAATGGATTATTTCGAGCGACCTTAAGCAGGGTAGAGCATCCTAGAGCATGGATGGTGAACCCGTGGAACGCATGGCTGACAATTAGAACTCAACCAATGTTTATTACATATATTTAACAAAAACAGTTGCTAAACTTGATAACAAAGTTAATTGTATATATTTCCCAAATTCCCAATCACATCAAAAACTTGCATCAAGACCGTTTGTCAGATGTTTTATTCTAATTTAATTTTTGTTATAAATCTACCAATAACATTTATTTTTCAATTAAATTTATTGGTTTCATGGAGCATAAGTTTTGAATTTGGCTTTTTGATACTTTAGAATGGGTTTTAGTTTTTTTTAAGATTTGTTAATGTTCGAATGAATAACTGAAATTTCGCGAGTCATCCACCAAGTCGTTCTTTTATAAAACATGCCTACGAATAAATATACACCATCTCTGCCCTAGATCATATCCGCTGCCGCTGTAAGATCGTTACACGTTTCGTTATGCAGGTTTCTTTAAGATTTTTCCTTCATTTCAAATGCGTACATAAAAATAAATTCCATTGATATAGCGCCGGTTGCGGGAATTAAACCGGTGTTTCCTTGGTCGCAAATCAGGCGGGGTTGTCGTTAGGCGAAAACGAGTTCGGCGCCGTAACAGTTTTTCAGGTCTTTCCCATAAATAAGTAAGTTCAATGTACAGGCAGCAAGACTTCAGAGGTTTTAACTAGACTTTTCCCTAAAAAACCTTCTGAATATTAAATTACAACCTGTAACGAGCGGGTTAGTAGATACTAGATAGGTACCCATCTCCAACTCGTATTCTGAAACTCAGCTGAAGCACAATTTGTTCTGTTAAAATGATGGTGTTAAACGCTCAGTAAACGATCTTTGTTTGACAAACTATAAGGTTTCTTCAATAATTTATTTGACAGACGAATTGTAAACTAACAAAATATTTGACAAACGTTGAAAGTGGTTGTAGAGGGCGCTTCGAAGAGAATATATGCCCAAATGATAATTGAACACTCACTTATTATTACAGTGGCTTTAATTACGTCGGATCGGCTATTACACTAACTTTGTTTATGTGGAACCAGTCACATGCGATGAGTCTCATTAGACAGTAAGTGGATTTACGTGATCTGTGTTGTAGCCGGAGATAATGACGTTACAAACAAAGGGTACACTCATTATAAGCCAGCTAACAGGGTGTTGAGCGGCTTGATCGAAGCTTGCGGTGGTCGTCGCCTCATCGGCTGCTCCTGCCTCAAATAATTAAAGGGAAACTGGGTGCTCAGTACGTTTTATTTCAATACTCGTACGGAACCGAATGCCGATAGACATTTTTTTTAAATGCCACAGGCACGATTTTAATGTAAATACCTGCATGTATGTATGTATCTGTGTCGGCTATGAAAATATTACTGGAAGAGTGAGCATTATTAAAATCCAAAAGTAGATATTTCAGATATTGATTAACAAAATGCCAGTTACTGATTCTGACTGCTAGATTGGAACGGAATATCTCATTCCTGCGAAAAGAAGTAAAAACGTGGAAATGATCTGTAGTGTTTACTAGTAGATTTCCTGCTGTTTCATCCATTCTGTTGTTTTATATTGTAATCTACATGTATGTGGAATGTTATATAGCAATTTTTTTTAACCGACTTCGAAAAAATCTGGGATGTACAAGCTGGTTTTAGGAAG
>SJJU01009223.1:0-14010 GCA_012932125.1 Conopomorpha cramerella | reverse complement strand
AGCGGGGTAGGCAGAGGCACTTGCTTAATAAGCAAATGCCCACAGTTCACCAAGCGTATTTAACCCAACGTGACAGGGGGTGAGCCCATCGCCGTTAAAGGGTTCACACACCTTGTGGTGCGCGGGTTTCATCACGATGTTGTCCTTCACCGTACGAGCGTTGCGTTGCGTACATAGGTTCTGAAAAAGAGTCCCGTTGGTACACGTCCAGCAGCCGGACTCGAACCCGCGAGCTCCCGGTTGCAAGTCAAGTATCCGATCAACTGGACCACATACGCTCAGTCAGAAAAACGTCAAAGAAAATTTCCCATTGCAAAGATATTTTACGTGACAAATGCCGAATGGGCTAAAAGCCTCAGTTTATTTTATATTAAGAAGTAAATAATTTTACTATGTATACCTACTCCGTTATACCACAAATATTATTTGCCGTGTGGTGACGGCGAATAGAATAAATATATCGCAGGCTCCTAAGATGCGGCAGAGGGAGCTCTCCAGAGAACGGGCAGCAGCGTTCTCTGTGAGTTAAACCACAACACCACTGCGATCACCAACCCGCCGATTATTGGCATTTCACCTCAAATGACGGAAATCATTGCTGATGATGAAGAGAGTCCACTATGTATGAATTACACAGGTGCTTAGTGTCTACTTACTAAATTATGCATCTATTAAATAACACCTTACTCGGTATAAAGCCGAAAATTGTAGATATTTTTATGTTTTGTTTTAATGAGGGACGGCTTTTTGTCATTTTATTGTAAGTGAAAAATAACTCTAACTTTTGAAAATCAATAATATTTTTTTTGCTGTTTTAACTTGGTTATACGTATATATTGTGAGCGTCTGAATGACTGTACCGAGTGATCAGTGTTAAAAGTACCACCTGCAGCCCTAGCAAGGGCTTCAAGAAAGACACGCCATAGAACAAATACGCGCTGCTATGTCAAAACGTCATCCATACCAGGTGGATTTGCCATTCACGCGAACCAAACGATTTGCGTCCACTTTCATAGTGCGAACCGCCAGGATGTGGAACGACTTGCCGGAGTCTGTGTTTCCTGCGCAGTACAGTCTGAAGGTCTTCAAACCACTGGGGTGAATAGGTACCTAATGAACAAGTGTGCTCCATCCTAGACCATGTCGCTGCTTAACATGAACATGAGGCAGGATGGTGGCTCAAACGCTTGTTCATAGTGATGTCACACGTCGTGCGACTCAGCTTGTTTCCACCAATCGCAGTGTCTGATATGTCTTTCTTGGAGCGCTTTGCTGGGCTTTCAAACTACCTATTTGCTACTTTTAACTAACTACGTTGACATATTTGGTACCGTAAGTATAAAAAAATATACACACGTCAAAAGTGTCTAGGGATCAAGAACATTTTTAGCTCTAAAAAAATCTAATTTATTTAAATCAAATCTAATCTTCTGGATAGGTCTCCTACCTAATTCCCCATGCCTGTATCAATGACTTATCGCCACATTTTGAATAAATTATGAATGAATTCAGTTTTTGTACAGTATATCCTTGATTGCTTCTAAAATGTACTTGATCCCTAGACACTTTTGATGTGTGTATTTAAATATTATAGTAGGCAGTCATTCTGACGTCTGGACCAAGGTATTATCTCGGGGTTGGATCTCATAATTTGCTATTTCAAAAACAACGGTGGTCACTTCGAACACCTACTATGATAAATTGAAGTATGTCAAAACAATGCATTTTATTAATTTTCCACATCATGTTTCATAAAGACATTTACAGCTAAGACCTACATAATCGATATTTAAAAAGAAAAAGTGAAAAGTGCACGTTTATTTTTTCAAAGCAACCGTGTTCGATTCCCGAGCTGAGAACAGTTCTTTTTTCAAATAAAGTATGAATGCAGTTTTTCTTTTTATCAAAATCGGGGACATGGGTTCCTAAGAACAAATCTTCGTATGTTATGTATGTTGTCTTATAAGTAGTTTCAGACTTTCCCATAGGTACTGACCGATTTGAATGAGCCACCCTGTATAGGCGCGAATATAATCAATAACTAACAAAGGTAAGCTCGAGCTTGTCTTTGATTATATTCGCGCCTATATACCCGGTGAACAATATAACGTCTGTGCGCGTTTCATTGAAATATGATCTGTATATTGTGTACTACAGTTTACGTACAGTGGCCTATGAAATATCAGTGTAATGTTTAAGAAAATGTTACTGACTTCCATATCAAGAAAAGTATTGAAAATAACAAAAAATTGTTTGACAATATCTGACCAGTAGATAATTTAAAAATATTTGGAGCGAATCTATTTTACTATAAGTAAGTTTGAGACAATGGGGAATTTTCTTTGACGTTTTTTTGACGTATTTTCGGGCGGAGAACTGTCATTACTGTCAAACTTTGTTTGGAATGTGTGACAGTAATGACAGTTCTCCGCCAGAAAATCTATCAGAAAAACGTCAAAGAAAATTCCCCATTTGAATTACACGTTTCTACTTGTTGATGTACTTATAATTAATATCAATAAATGTGTTAGCAAAATCCTTTTTGTTTCCTTTGTTATACAGGGTGGGGACTACAACAAGAGCAAACATTGTAAACAGAAAGTTCGTCTCAGTTATTACTACCTATGTACTATACTACTAAAGAGCGTTTGTGGTCCAGTTGGTCGGTTACTTGAGTTGTAACCGGGAGGTCACGGGTTCGAGTCCGGCTACTGGACGTGTACCAATGTGACTCTTTTTCAGAGCCTATGCACGCAACGCTCATACGGTGAAGGACAACATCGTGATGAAACCTCATCCCCTGTCACGTTGGGTTAAATACGCTTGGTGAACCGTGGGCATTTGCTTTAGCTAGTGCCTCTGCCTACCCCGCTTTGGGGTTAAAAGGCGTGAAGTGTACTACTACTACTACTACTCTTATACTACTAGTGTAAAACGCTCAAAATATATTTAAAAAGGGTCTTCCCTGACAAAAAAATATCACACTTCATTTCTTTTCAAAACGCTCTTCACTTAGTTGACATCACGGTGAGCACATCAAACATAGTGCGTGTAAAAGGACCTCGAGCAATGGTCTTAGAAACATTTGGCCACAATGCGGGGAAAAAGAAATTACATCTCCATCAGTGACCATATACGCAAAAAGACTATGCCTACCTTAGTATTTTAGTTACCCGACCTAATAATAGAGTTGTTGCTAAATCTTCTTTTATTATACTCACGACATAGGCTAACGAAGGTCCTGTGTTTTGTGGGTGAGTAGATGGGCAGGTACTAGTGGCGAAGCTAGTGGTAAGCCGGTAGTGTAAAAGTAGGCACTTAACCATACTTATTTCGATTTTTTTATTTGTCTTACTTATTTGAGCTATAACAAGTCCCTACGCTACTTAATTTCCTTGAAAATATTTGTTAATGTGCCTGGCATAGGCTTGTCTTTGTACCACCGGCTTACCCCCTAGCTTCGCCACTCCACTGGTAGGTACCTACCTATATTTCGTAAAGACAAGTTACCTATACATAGGTGTCAATCCTTGGGGATTACAGCCTACCTTGTCGTAAAAGCCAGTGCACGCCACTGATCTCCATACGAAATGTCATCTACCGAGGCGAAAAATAGTCTATATTGTATGGAGGCGAACGTTTTTTTTATTTTCCCGCATTATCGACGTGCCCCAGGCTGGCTGCACAAATCAATACTATATGTGACGGCTGAATATCCTTAATTATCCTTACTACCTCAGAATATGTGACGCTGTTGAGAGGCTTAGAATGATCATCGATTGAAAAAATGTCCAATGGGGAATTTCCAGGGCCCTGTTTCTCTTAGTTATGACAGATGGCGCTAGTTGTATTAGGGGGAAAAATGTCAACGAAATTACTGACTTCAAGCAGTCCGTATTGAAGGCGACAGTACATTTTTTTATTGTTTGTCTACGTGTTACAAAAGTGTCTGAAGTCTAAATAACTCCAACCCAAATAATAAAAAACGCACTACAATATAACTGACAGAACTCCCCATGGATATCTACTAGCGACATCTAGATAAGAAACTTTTGGAGTTTAAAAATTTCCCATTGAGAAACGACTTTTCGGTGGTTACTCATTCTCGGCCACAGAAGTGATTTTGACAAGTGTTTGTATATCAATGGTCGTTACATATATTTGTGACAGCCATAGAGTTAAAAGTTTTGTAATACTTCATCATCATCATCATCAGCCCATACTTACCCAGGTCCAGTCAGCTTGACATCACTCCGGCCAGGTGGACATCATCCTCGCCGTAGTAAAAGTTGTTCATATTGACGAAAAAATCATCTCCATACAAAATAGACTTTTTTGCCACTCAAGATGACGTTTTGTATGGGGAACGAATTTTTTTTTATTTCCCTACATTGTCTCCATAGTAAAAGGTGTTCATGTTGACGAGCCCAACAACGTTTCTAAAGACCATTGCTCGGGTCGGGGTCCTTTTACACGCAGTGTAGGGTAGGTAGTTACCCAAACTATGGGTGTCAGACTGATAATTAATCTACATAGGCAAGTTTACTACCTACACACATCAAAAGTGTCTAGGGATCAAGTACATTTTAGAAGATTGCAATCTAGAATATATTTTACAACAGAGCGTCTGTGGTCCAGTTGGTCGGATACTTGACTTGTAACCGGGAGGTCGCGGGTTCGAGTCCGGCTACGGGACGTGTACCAATGGGACTCTTTTTCAGAGCCTATGTACGCAAGGCAACGCTCGTACGGTGAAGGACAACATCGTGATGAAACCCGCACACCACAAGGTGTGCGAACCCTATTACGGCGATGGGCTCACCCCCTGTCACGTTGGGTTAAATACGCTTGGTGAACCGTGGGTATTTGCTTTAGCAAGTGCCTCTGCCTACCCCTCCTTGGGATTAAAGGCGTGAAGTGTATTTCTTTTTTTACAAAAAAACTGAATTCATTCATAATTTATTCAAAATGTGGTGATAAGTCATTGATACAGGCATGGGGAATTAGGTAGGAGACCAATCCAGAAGATTAGATTTGATTGAAATAAATTAGATTTCGTTAGAGCTAAAAGTGTTCTTGATCCCTAGACACTTGATCTGTGTACTTTAAACTCTAGACTCAGTGGTCGGGTACATGAACATTCGATCGGGACGTTGCGGGATTCTTCGGGAGTCTTCGGCGGTCGCCGAGGTGGACCTATGGGACTTTTTCGAACCTATGTATCTACGTTGGATTAAATACGCTTGGCTATCACGTTTCGGGAACAAGTGCACCTATTAAGTACTATTTTATTATAATAGTCTTCAATCAGTGTGTCCTAGCTGTAATGACATACGGAGCTGAGACGTGGACACTGACGGCACGGCTGGCCCACAAGCTCAAAGTCGCACAGCGTGCTATGAAAGGGCTATGCTCGGCGTTTATCTGAAGGATCGAATCAGAAATGAAGTGATCCGACAGAGAACCAAAGAGAAACATAGCTCATCGTTTTAGCAAGCTATTTATTTATTTATTTTCTATAATGCACATAAAATACGTACATCCCTGAAGTGGCAGTGGGCCTGCCATATCAGCCGTAGAACCAATTGGGGAAAACGAGTTCTCGAGTGGAGACCGCGTCTCGGCAAACGGAGTGTGCGGACGCCCTCAGGCAAGGTGGCATCAGTCCACCAACCATATACGCAAGATGACTGGCAGAAGCTGGATGCGAGAAGCCGAAAACAGATCACAGTGCCGTGAAATTGGAGAGGCCTATGTCCAGCAGTGGACAAGTATGGGCTGATGATGATGATGATAAAATACATAAATATACCGAAATCGGAATGAAGCGATTTGGAAGAGGCGGAAAGAGATCTGCCAGAATCGTGACAAGTGGAGGTCTATAATCTGTGTCTATCCCTCTGGGAAACGGGCGTGACTGTAACAGGACCCCGAGCAATGATCTTAGAGACGTTGTTGGGCTCGTCAATATGAACAATTTTTATTTTAGAGACATATTGGGGAAATGAAAAAAAAAATCAATCTCCATACAAAAAGTCATCTTCCATGGCTAAAAAAAATGGTCTTTTTTGTGTGGAGATGAAAAAATAATTCTGCGTCTCCCCGCATTGTCGCCATTTTCTTTCTTGTTTACTACCTACTAGTGGCGAAGCTAGGGAGTAAGCCGGTAGTACAAGACAAGCCTATACCAGGCACATTAACAAATATTTTCAAGGAAATTAAGTAGCGTAGGGACTCAAATAGGTAAAACAAATAAAACAATCTAAATAATTATTGGTTAAGTGCCTATTTTTCACTACCGGCTTACCTCCTAGCTTCGCCACTACTACCTACTTACTATGAAAATATTAATGGTAGCCTATAAGTAGGGCAACATGTTACATTGTATATTTAAAATGCTCATTATAGTATGTAAGTATACTTGTGTGCCTTCTTGTCTATCCTTAACATACATACACTTCACGCCTGTCTCCCAGAGGAGTAGGCAGAGACTACAGATCGCCATTTGTCACGGTCCTGACATACACCTTTCGCTTCATCTACATTCATACATCTTTTCATACATGACCTTCGGTTTCGAGTACTTTTCACGCCTCCGTCGGCCAGGACATCACCAATCTGATCTGTACATGTCCTTCTGGGGCGACCTCTACTCACCCGGCCCATTACATCACCCATATAAATCTCTTTCGTCAATCGACTTTCATCCATTCTCTCCATATGCCGTAAATAAATACATAAATAGTAAAAGTTGTTCAAATTGACGAGCCCAACATCATTTCTAAGACTATTACTCCTCGGGGTCTACGGGGTCCTTATACACGCAGTATACGCACATAGATAACACCCGAACGCCGTGTGCGTTCCCGCCCCGAATTAAAAATTCAAGCCTCCCTTAGGGTTAAGGGAGGCTTGATTTTATTTCGGGGTAACATAGACCGGCGCGGCGGCGGGTTGACCTGCGACAGGCGTTTTCATCAACAACTGTGCTGCTATCCAACACATATTATCTTTTAGTGTTTGATGGTGAATCGATATCCAATTTGCGACTAATGACTAGTAGGTAGAATGAAAAACAAAGCCGGTAATTACGTAGATAGCTATCTTAACACTGCTCTTTGAGCCACATTTTTAAAAAATAATATCAATGTGCACATTTGAACACTTCCTCTATAAAGTACAAATTACTTTGTCCAGCTCTATTAGTGTTTGAGTGAAAGAGATGACGTATAGTTGTTGAAACAATGCTTGTGTAGGTAGGTTGTATCGGGCTGTACAGGGTGAGATTATTTGGTTTTAAGAATTAGCATAGGCACTGGCAATAGCTAGTTTGCGATCATAAAACTTAGAGGTGAGTCTAATAAACTTCTAAACGGTTATACCAATTTTGATAACTCTTTTCTTTATAATGTTCTTAATAGTCTTAACATTTTATCCATACTAATATTATAAAGCTGCTTTGTTTGTTTGAACGCGCTAATCTCAGGAACTACTGGTTCGAATTGGAAAATTCGATTTGTGTTGAATAGTCCATTTATCGAGGAAGGCTTTAGGTTTTAGGCTATATAACATCACGCTGCAACTATTAGGAGCGAAGAAATAGTGGAAAATGTGAAAAAATCAGGGAAAATTATTCTTCCTTGAGGGCTTCCGTTGCGTGCGCTGCGAAAACGGTTAAGATACCAAAAATATATGTATGAAAGAATTATTCGTCTTGAAATGATCTAGAAAAATGTCCACGACATTATATGTCTATCTTTTAAGATTAACTCCTTAAAACCGTTTTTATGGTAATCAAATTTGGCCGAAATTAATGCATTAATTGTAAAGAATTGTATGGATGGATGTTCGTAACAAATAAAAGCTACTTAACGATGAACGAGAAAAAAAAAAACGCGCGTAACACCGCGCGGTACAGCTATTGTGCCCATAAAAGTTACCATAATTTCGTAACAAAATTTGTTTGTTTCGTAGATTTTGATTATAGAACCAGCTGATCTTGGTGGAAACTCTGAAATGAAACCCAATGCTGGTCCCCTTATACGAGCCTTCGGGGAGTACCTCACGACCACTACCTTGCACGGCCTCAAGTACCTCTACGCACCTTACGGGGCCGATCGGTATGTACAGTATGATCGAGAAATACCCTCTTATCCCGAAGTCTACTGTAGCTGTACTAAAAAAAATAAATACACTTCACGCTTTTTAATCCCAAAACGGGGAAGGCAGAGGCACTTGCTAAAGCAAATGCCCACGGTTCACAAAGGGAATTTAACCCAACGTGACAGCGACTCGGAAAAAGAGTCCCATTGGTACACGTCCAGTAGCCGGACTCGAACTCGCAACCTCCTGAAAACAAGTCAAGGATTCGATCAACTGGGCCACAGACGCTGCTGCTAGCTGTACCAAACCGAGTCCATTTCAGACGGTGCCGATGCTCCTAGAGTATTTAATAAAAAAATCTGTAAGTCTACAGAAATATTTCCGATTCAGGCGTCATTAGATACGCCGTTTTGGTGTGGTGGTCAGCATGTCTGCCTCTGTTCCGTCGTGTCGTGGGTTCGATTCCCATCGCTGACAGGTACTTAGGTGATGAACTTTTAAGTACTTATTGGATGTGTCTGGGTAAAGAAAAAAATTGTAGGTATTTAAGATGTATTGTAAGACACAAAACCGGCATGCTTTAGGCCGTTTTTGCTTCAGGCAGGGTGATATAACTCTGGCTAATTCCACCACTACTCACACCCTACCTGCTTCTCTCTGTACGGGCCATTCTCTGAAGACGTGCGCGTCTACTTGCGCCTGCCTCTTTTCCACGCACACGATTCCTTGACTCCATACAAATTATCTTTGTCCATCCCTGTTTTGTTGCCAACTCTCCCCCTTCTGGGGCATGACGACCGCAGACTTCGCGTCGGGTCCTCGTCGCGTCTTCAGTCGTTAACAGGCTTCATATGTTCTTCGAGCTGTATGACTCTACTACTATAACTCTGGCTAAGCAAATTCCTTATTCCCACCAGGATAGTATGGATGGTGAGCTGCATAACGTCAGCGTGCTGCGCGGGCGTGCTGTGCAGCGTGCTGTGGTCGCGCTTCATCCAGGTGCCCAACCTCCTGTCCCTGCGCGCCATGGACGACGTCAGCGAGCCCATGCCCGTCATAGGTCTGTGCCTGCCCTCGCTGCCGCTTGCTGAATACGTCATGAGTCATATGTAAGGATTTTGATGCTTGGAATAAACATCTTCTCTAATATTAAAGCTGGAGCAGGATATTACGTGTGTATTTACCAACATAGCTAAACAAAGAACCGCCATCCGATCTACGTAGGGAGTTTTCAAATCATCACCCTCTATTTGTCCGATCTCGTCCCTTGATGTTTCTGAAGTTTAGTTATAGTTTTCGACTTCCAGGATGTTATTATTAACTACCCGCATGTATTTGTCGCGCGCTGATGTGGTATGTTAAAATAAGTTTACTGGTAGGCCTGCACTAGCTACCGAATGGACTTTGCAACGATTTTTTTTTTGTTTTGAACACATTGAACAAGCATTTGACCACCTTACTGTCCGATATTAAGCAGCGATGTGGTCTATGATTGAGCACACTTGTTCATTAGGTACCTATTCACCCCAGTGACTTGAAGACTTTCAGACTGAACTGCGCAGGAGACACAGACAAGTCATTACACATCCCAGCGGTATGCGCTATGAAAGTAGACGTACGTTTGATTCGCGTAATTGGTATATTCGCCTGGTATGGATGACGTTTTGCCGTTCCGCTTGTCGTTGTCCGTTGTCCATAGGTTATCATAAAAATAAGTACCTAATAATTACATTATCCTCGACGTATGGCTCAGGTGTGAGTAACCTGGATTCTAAGTCTGCTACACGCTGGTAGTTGCATTATTCTGGCATCGTAGCGGAAAAAGATGACTTGCTAAGAGATCATTCTTCACTGCTTCTTAAATTCGGTGGACCTAAGGACCCCCTAGAAATTTGTCATGTAATGGCTTGAAAAGTGCCACCTGCCTCAGTTTTTACAAATCTATCGCCAGATATTAAACCTATCGCCATAAAGTCAAGAAAACATAATGGCAGCGACCGATCATTCATCGAAGCAGAAATAGCAAAACTGTTAGAAGACAAAGTAATAGAACCGAGCGTATCGCCTTGGAGAGCGCAGGTACTGGTTACAGGTGGAGACGGGATACACCGCCGACGAATGGTCATAGATTACTCCCTCACAATAAATAGGTATACTGAACTGGATGCCTACCCTTTGCCGAGTATTGAGTCGATAGTCGCTAGAGTCGCTACAAATAACTTCTTCAGTCAAATTGACCTTAAAAGTGCATACCACCAAATAAGCATCTTGCAAAGGGAAAAGAAATACACAGCATTCGAAGCATGCGGTAAATTGTATCAGTTTACCAGAATTCCTTTCGGAGTTACTAATGGCGTAGCTGCTTTTCAACGGGCGCTACAATATATCATTGAATCTGAGAATCTGACAGGAATATATGCGTATCTAGACGACATCACTATCTGTGGCAAGAATAAAAATGACCATGACATAAATCTCGACAAATTCTTGAAAGCAGTTGAAAAGTATAAAATTACAATAAATAAAGAGAAAAGCGTCTTCGGCACCGATTCCATAAACCTACTGGGATATACAATTAAGAACAACGAAATGAAACCAGACAAAAATCGACTC
Source organism: Conopomorpha cramerella (assembly GCA_012932125.1). Taxonomy (NCBI): domain Eukaryota; kingdom Metazoa; phylum Arthropoda; class Insecta; order Lepidoptera; family Gracillariidae; genus Conopomorpha; species Conopomorpha cramerella. The sequence goes on along the minus strand of SJJU01009223.1, from coordinate 3,294 downwards.
AAAGCTCTCGTTGAACTACCGGTGCCAAAAGAGCTAAAAGAACTCAGGACGGCACTCGGCATGTTTGCACACTATTCGAAATGGATAGAGAACTTTTCGGAGAAAATCCAACCTTTGATTGACAGCAGCTTCCCACTAAATGAACAAGCGATAGCGTGCTTCGAACAACTCAAGTCGGATATTGGCGCTTCTGCACTTACCGCTATTGACAATCACGAAATGTTCACAGTTGAAACTGACGCTTCCGAGCATTCCGTAGCTGCAACTTTAACACAGAAAGGTCGTCCAGTAGCCTTTTTCTCGAGGACTTTGGTTGATTCTGAGCGCCGCCATAGCTCGATCGAAAAAGAGGCATGTGCAATCGTTGAAGCGCTTAAAAAATGGCGTCATTATCTGATGGGAAAACATTTCTTACTAATTACGGACCAGCAATCAGTATCATTTATGTTCAACCAAGGCCACGTAAACAAAATGAAGAATGAGAAAATCGAACGATGGCGGCTTGAACTGTCGTGCTTCAAATACGATATAATTTACAGACCAGGAAAACAAAATGTAGTGGCTGACGCACTCTCGAGAGTTTGTGCGAACATACATAACTCTAACAAACTTTATCAACTACACAAATTGCTTTGCCACCCAGGCGTGGCGAGGATGGTACACTGGGTCAAGTCTAAAAATCTTCCTTATTCGGTAGCAGAAATACGATTGATGACGGCCAACTGCAACATTTGCGCCGAGATAAAACCAAGATTTTTTAAAGCTCACGGCACGTTAATAAAAGCCACTACTCCATTCGAAAGATTGAGCATAGATTTCAAAGGACCCATTCCTTCTAACGGTCAAAACAAATATATACTCACAATTATCGACGAATATTCGAGATTCCCTTTTGCTTACGCCTGTAAAGACGTCTCATCAAGCAGCGTAATCCGGTGCCTAAAGGACCTCTTCTATACCTATGGGATTCCAGGCTACATTCACTAAGATCGTGGAGCTGCATTTATGTCCGCAAGGTAACGGTCAAGTTCAAAGATTGAATGGCACACTCTGGAAGACTATTCAACTTTGCCTACGGTCCAAGGAGCTAGATGTCCGAAATTGGGAAAAAGTCCTGCCAGAGTCCCTACACGCCATAAGGTCGCTGTTGTGTACGGTAACAAATGAAACGCCACATGAACGGATGTTCCGGCACCAAAGAAGGACGCTAAACGGTGAATCCCTTCCCACGTGGTTAATACACCCTGGTCCAGTACTAATGAAACGCCACGTGAGGAACTCCAAATATGAACCACTTGTAGTGCAAGTAGAGCTACTAGAAGTAAACTCACACTACTCCACTGTAAGAAAATCAGATGGTCGAGAAACAAATATATCGAACAGGCATCTCGCCCCCTTACCCTCCAGCGATTCAGATACGAGTGTCTACGAGGATGCTGACGACATAGGCGACGAAAGAGACGAGCATTCAGAGACAGGCCCAGAGTTAGTGACCGAGACTGTCGAAGAACAACCGCCACTACGCCAAGAACTAGACGACCGCCTCTCTATCTCCAGGACTACGAAGGAGGGGGTGAATGACGTGGAGAAAAGAAATAATCACCCTGTCACCTGATGACATTGTCACATTAGACAATGAAAATATTGCGATTGGTTTGATCACCTACTACTGTAATTCTTATGTATAATAAAGCCTATTGATTTCTAAAGGTTCTACTTCTTAAATGTCCGACACGCATTTGTCATTACTGATTCCTTTACCTAAAATAAAAAAATGTGCCGGCACATTTTTACACACGGTCACCTGAACTACGGTACCCTGTACTGTGGGTACCCAGAGACTAATATACTTACTTAAATACTTTTAGTTTTTACACTTCACTTCACGCCTTTTAATCCCAAAGCGGGGTAGGCTGAGGAGCTTGCTAAGCAAGTGCCCACGGTTCACCAAGCGTATTTAACCCAACGTGACAGGGGTTGAGCCCATCGCCGTTATAGGGTTCACACACTGGTGGTGTGCGTGTTTCATCGCTATGTTGTCCTTCACCGTACGAGCGTTGCGTTGCGTACATAGACTCTGAAAAAGAGTCCCATAGGTACACGTTCAGTTGCCGGACTCAAAACTCTTTTAGTTTTTACATACATACATAGATAAATGAAACACCGAGACGCACACAACAAATGCCTCAGCTCATCACTAAAGCATTATGTCCGCGGCGGGAATCGAATCCGCGACCGTCGTCCTAGAAGCGTATCCTGACGACAAGTAATGTCGGTCGTAGTAAAATAGCGATTAACATCGTTTGCCGCTGCGATTCAACTACGAGAGTATAGCAGAGTTGGTACCATGACCGTTGGCCAGGTTCGGTGCGAAGCATATGCACATGTCTGGTGCGTTGTCGCGCGCGCTGGGCGGGCGGGCGGTGTCCGCGTCGCGGCTGAGCAACCTGTCCCAGCTGCTGGGGACGACGGGCTCGCTGCGCGGCGCGCTGCTGGGGCACTCGCCCGCCTGCGCCGCGCTGGTCGCGCGCTGCCGCGCTAACGGGAACACATTCAACTGCAGCCACGCGATCAACAAGGAGCTCACCACGTTCGGACCGTGCTGTGTGTTGAACACTGAGCGGTGAGTATGACTGACGGCTTTCTTTTTTAAAGTGAAACGTCGGTCTCAAAATTTTTCGTCTGTGTGTTGCATGTCGCGTGACGGTCGGCCGCGGAGTAGGGATAAAGTGAAAGGCGCTCATCAGAGCAGTGTAGTGTCTACAATGTGAAAAAAAGTTTCACTTTTAACGCGGTTTCGTAAAACCACACAACTTTTTGTTGAAGCGCAACACATTGATGAAGCGTTTGGCCACCATCCTGCCTGATGTTAAGCAGCGACGTGTTCTACGATGGACCTGTAATAGGTACGCGTGTAAATAGGTACCTAATGAACAGGTATCGACGTGACCTACGATACCTGTTCATTAGGTACCTATTTACACGCGACAGACCTTCTGACTGTACTGCGCAGGCAACACAGTCTCGGCAAGTCATTCCACATCCTGGCGTTTGGTTCGCGTAAATGGTAATTTCAGGTTCGACGGCACTACGTCAATTGACCCTGAGATGAATTCCGAGGCCTAAAATGAACGAAAACTGACATATAGAAGACTAGTGGACGCATCGCGATTTCATTCGCGTAGTTCAGTAGTACCTGCATCCCAAATTTAAAGCGTCGAATTTTCCCGTTAATTCGCGTTCCCGTGGGAATTTCTGGAATTCCTTTCTTAGTGCACCCGTACGGTACAAAGC